>WURT03661360.1:0-18128 GCA_009936505.3 Holothuria glaberrima
CTACTACTACTACTACTACTACTACTACTACTACTACTACTACTACTACTACTACTACTGCTACTGCTACTGCTACTACTATTACTACTATACTACTACTACTACTACTACTACTACTACTGCTACTACTACTGCTACTACTACTACTATACTACTACTACTACTACTACTACTACTCCTACTATACTACTACTACTACTACTACTACTACTACTACTCCTACTATACTACTACTACTACTACTAATACTACTACTACTAGTGACTCCAAATGAACCTTTAACTTCATCAAAAACAGAAGGGTTCTTGTGCAAAGTATTAGGTATCTTAGATACCTCAGTCTACACGGTTTTCGTTGTACAACGGCCGGAGACATCAGATAACCTTTTCTTCCATGATACCCAACAGAAATCTTTTTCGCAATATTAGAAACATATATACCCAGTATGGAAAGTATCCATCATTGCTTTCTTGAGTTTTCAAGCGGTTAATATGACAAGTCTATATACCAAGTATTAAAAGTGTCCATTATGTTATCTTGAAATACCGTGTCACAAGGTTTTGCGGTTTTGACCTCTGGTGATGCAAATGAACTCTGACCTCCTCTAAAACAATAGGGTCCTCTCCTTAATATGACAAATCTATATGCTAAGTTTGAAAAATATCCATAATTCCTATCTTGAGATAACGCTTTTACAAGCAATTGCAGCCGGTTTACGTAGTTTCACCCCCGATTACCTCAGTTAACTTTATGCAAAATCGATGGGGCTTATTTACTGACCATTACGTATCCACATTCTTGTAGTTAAAGTTTCCGTGCATTCACTTACCGTCCTTACAATGTTTCGGTTTACATATTTGGTGACCTCAAGGCTCAAATGATCTTTGACAGACAACTCAGTATATTCCTGTGTTCGAATGGTTTGTTAAAAAAGCCAAATCAACCATTATTTTTGGCAAAAGCATCTCAAACGGAAGAATAGACTCGGAATAAAATCTGACCGCTTGTCAGGCAATATTATCATTGCTCCTCTTGAGTGCCGATAAGAAATGAACAATGAGTGCAAGCTTTACACAGAGATCCGGACAACTCACGCAGAGTAAGAATTTTTGGGGAACTCCAGCAAATGTACTGAAGGTACAGGATAAAATTAAAAGAATAACTTAAAACCACTATTGAAGTATGTCCAGCCATAGGTTTACGGATTATCTAAGGATTCTGATGTAGGAATGTAATTTCTCTCGGTACAGATACAATTGTGTTGGTGGTAAGGCACTAGCCTGACCTTTTTTTTGCATGCAATCTATGGTGGCTCCTCTGTCTTTATCCTGATTTTTGATAGACAAGGTATCTCTCCTTGAGACAGTTTGGAGTGTCAACAGGCTACTTACGACAAAAAATATCAAGAAATGCCGAAGGTAACCTAAATTCACTTTAATACACGTAGGTACCCACGGAAGGTTGCGTTAACCCCAGAGGCCATGGGAGACGTATGTAATGTCCCAAGATCTGTGCCCATGCTATGGTCATACTTTATTGTTGCTTGTTTCAGTCACAATCTTTGCTAACCAATA
Source organism: Holothuria glaberrima (assembly GCA_009936505.3). Taxonomy (NCBI): domain Eukaryota; kingdom Metazoa; phylum Echinodermata; class Holothuroidea; order Aspidochirotida; family Holothuriidae; genus Holothuria; species Holothuria glaberrima. Next base: position 1,575 of record WURT03661360.1, read on the forward strand.
AAATTAGAAGTTTTGTGAGTTATATTCTGAAGTCTTAAAGTATTAGTTTCTGGTTCTTTCATATAATGTATGCCACTCTGAAGTCAAACATTTACACGTTCAACGAAAATGCATGCCTAGCAATAAACATTCTTAAGCTGACACGTTTTACTGTGTGAATGAAAGTGACTTTCTTTTTTGTGCTTAACACTTTTTTAAATATATTTGGCCTTTGACCACTTTTCTATGTATCAGTTTAAGTGCTATGTAAACATTTGCTGTATTGTTTACCGGAAATTCGTTAGTTGCCCGACTTACTTCCCATATATCCTGATACACTATATAATGTCTAAAATAGTTTTACGGCTATTTTATTTTATCTTCTTTAACATCTGATTCGAAGACTCACACAATGTCATTCCCATATTTATGTGGTCAGACAAATCTCATACGATTTAAATTTGATCGTACATACGGCTCTCAATTGGCAACACAAATGTTTCCTCAAACATATGCACACTTACACACATGCTATTGCTGAAGTACGGTATCTCACCTCCTTAAAGTACTTGATTTGAGATGTTTATTAACAACAAGTGCCAGTTTCAAAATGGATTTTCAAATTCCATGTTTAGTCATCATTTTCATGAAATATGTCTGTTTCCATTGGGATTCATGCCAAGAATACCCAAGAAAGTGCCACTTTTGCCTATTTGTCGCACCTGCGGTAACTAGTCAGCCGGCGCATACCGACTACTTCTTGCACGTGCGACTAGGAGTCTGTCCTTGTCTGAGAAAATGCCATTTTTGTCAATAATCCCCGACTAGTTGTCACACGTGCGACAGGAAGTCAGTCTGTTTTCCATGAAATAGCATATGAGGATGTCGTATTGGGCAGTAATTTTGTCTAAGGTTTGACAAAAAGTTATGCAAAATTAGCTGTCCAGATAGAGGTGGGAAATCTATTTTGAAAGTAAAACTGGTTTCACCTTAAAAACAGGGGCGGCACCACAGGGGTGGCAGGGTAGGCATTTGCCCCCCCCCCATGTATTTTTAGCCCAAAAAATAAAACCGTCTAAATAGCGTTTTAAGTCACATAATTTTGTATAGGATTGGGTGAGGTGTTACAGTATTTCACCTAACCATCAAAATTTTAATATTTAAATTGTTCGTTACAAAATACCTAGACCCACGATCCCTGCGCTAAGTGTAACGTTTTCTGTTTTACCCATTTTTAACGTGACTGCAGGTTTAAAATTCCATAATCACGATGGCCATTATGCAACGGAGTCATATGCCAATTTTTAACTTCGTAGAGGCCAACTGGGCGCCATCAGTATGATCACTCCATGTCGATTTATGCCACGATCTTTGAATTTTGATTGGCCCGAAGGTAGCTGAAATTTGCGATCTTAGAACTGTTCGAAACTTAAGAACGAGCATTGTGCATTTGACTAACTACCTGCACTAACAATTTTAATGTTGCATATAGTTTGCAAGTTTTTAATACCTTGATATTTCGGTTTTTGGTTACCGACTAACAGGGCGGCGGCGCTGATCTAAGCGAAGATTCACCATAGGTAAGCGAGTAAAGTAGCGCTAAGAAAATTTTGCTCTTAAATTAGCTCTTGGGTCGCCTGAAATGAGTGGACTCTCTCACAATTTTACCCAAGTGCAGATAATGATCGCCTTATGAGTTTGCAATTAAGACCTCCACCAAAATTAGTGCGGTTCTTTCTCTTAACATGACAAATCTACATATTGAATATGAAAAGTGTCAGTCATTGCAAGGTTTTCGCAGTTTAACCTCCAGTGACCCCAAATGACCTTTGATCTCTATCCAAAAACAATAGGGTTTTCCCTCTCAACATGACAAATCTTTATACCAACTATGAAAAGTATAGGTCATTCCTATCTCAAGATATCGTGTTGACAAGCCATTTACAAGGTTTTCGCAGTTTAACCTCCAGTGACATCAAATGACCTTTAACCTCCACCAAAAACAAAAGGGTTCTTTTTCTTAACATGACAAATCTATATACCAAATATGAGAAGTGTTGGTCATTGCTATCTTGAGATATCGTGTTTACAAGCCATTTACAAGGTTTTCGCAGTTTCACCTCCGGTGACCTCAAATGACCTTTGACCTCCACCAAAAACAAAAGGGTTCTTTTTCTTAACATGACAAATCTATATACCAAATATGAGAAGTGTCAGTCATTCCTACCTCGAGATATCGTGTTTTCAAGGTTTTCGGTTTTTGACCACTGGTGACCTCAAATGACCTTTGATCTCTAGCCAAAAACAAAAGGGGTTTTCTCTCAACATGAAAAATCTAAACACCGAATATGAAAGATGTCGGTCATTGCTATCTTGAGATATCGTGTTTATAAGCCATTTTCAAGGTTTTTGCAGTTTAACCTCCGGTGACCTCAAATGACCTTTGACCTCCACCAAAAACAATAGGGCTCTTTCTTTCAACATGACAAATCGTTATACCAAATATGAAAAGTGTCGATCATTGCTATCTCGAGATATCTTGTTAACAATGTTTTTAGCTGTTGACCCCTGGTGACCTCAAATGACCTTTGACCTCTACCAAAAACATAAGGGCTCTTTTTCTCAACATGACAAATCTATATACCAAATATGAAAAGTGTCGGTCATTGCTATCTTGAGATATCCTGTTTACAACCTAGGCGTCACAGACACACACATACACATACACTTTTTTGGCGTCAATCGGGGACACACGTTTTTAGCAGTGAAAATGTGGATATCCCCACTTGGAGTGTATACACACTTGACTAGGTAAAAAAAAGCTCATGTCCCCGATTAACACGTATTACACGCATACACACACTCATGCACCAGCAGATGTTTTTCCTAATGATAGGTTCACAACATGCAAAATGGGGAAAACGCCAAATTGTTTCAAACTTACTGGGACACACCTTTGAAAGGTGCAAAATCCAATTTCATGACAAATTTTGCATTTGGCAATTGGGGATATCCCCACTTGCCTGTGTATCCACACTTGCCGGAAGAAAAGACGCTCACGTCCCCGTTTTACACCAATAACATACGCAAACATACACACACACGACATCACCATCGCTTAGATTCCTTGCCTGCCTTCGGCAAGGAATCAAAAAAGGAGGAAGCAAAAGAGAAAGAACAAGATAAGAGGAGGGGTGGGATAGGCCTATATCTGATTCATATAATTAATCCAGAGCTTCCAAAGACAGCACCATTTTGCATCTGAGCAACCATAAATTACCAAAAATTTCTCAAAAGGTGAGCGGACACCCCTCCCCTTAGACCCCTCCCCTGGACAGAAATCAAGGACCCCATACTTGCCCCTTTCAAAATACCCTGGCTCCGCCCATGCTTTAAAATAGTTTGTTCGTAACCTGTTTCATAAGAAAAGCTTGTGACCTTGTAAAGTTGGCATCATCTTGGTATATGATATTAACGCTGAGAGACAACTGTACATAATAACACTGCTCAGAGAAGTGTAACGACAGGTAATATACAATATGTTCATTCTTTAACATTGTGCATGATCATCGTCTTCTACCATAGTTAACCTGACATAGGACTTTTGACATAGCAAGTGTGGGACAGCTATATACTTACGAGGCTACGATCTGTCTGAAAATGTGCATGGTAACTTTGCTTAGCCAACTCTAAAGCCCCCCCCCCCCTCACCTAATGCGATTCGATGAGCGCAAATTCATTGCAACGCAATGTTTCCGACACGTTAAATCAAGTAGTGTAGACATGTTTGCAACTAGTTACAGTACAAGCAGTTGCAAGCAGTTGTATAAGCTGTTGCCCGACTCAGTCCAAGACAACCCAACACGTTCGCCGGGGTCAGCCACGTGAGTTTGAGCAAAATGGCAAAGTTCTGGGCAGAATTGAAAGAGGATGAGCTGAATGCACTTTGGAAAACCTATATAAAAATAATATTCGATCTTTAAATGAACGGAGTTACAAGTAAGATGGTGAAAAAAATTGTTTGAAGAATGGTGATCTTCTAGTCGCCAGAATTACTTCCAATATAAGATTACGGATGCACCCTTACTTATCATTCCATATTAACCATACCCCCGACCCCTAATCTTCTGCCAGTCATTCTTTTCAAACTTTCTTGCCCTCGTATGCATCTTACGGACGAGAATAGCCCAAGCCAGCGCTGCTAAATATTCTTTTTTTACGGAATGGTTGACTGAAGGGAGGCTTCCGGGATGAAGGGTAAATGATAAAATTCAAATGAAGGTAAAACGTTTATTAGGATTGCTTCATAAACCTCTTACCTGTTGGGTAGTGTGAACTCCTCAGGTATTACCCATGAAAAACTGCTACCCAATTAATTTAATTCAGTTTCATTCGATACGGAACTGTAAAGGCTATGTGTATCGGGTATTCTGACACATCACAGATGTATCAGGCTCAATTGTTGAACATGTCTTTATTCTGCACTGCTGTGTTGAGAGACCGTGGGCTTTAGACCTTTTTACCCTTTAAGACATTTAGGGTTACAAGTAACCCCAAGATACTTAACAAGTTCCAAGTTACAAGAAAGGAAACCTAAGATTTAGGCATTGACTACAAAACCTGATTTTAAATTTCACAATTCAAGCAGGTCCTGAAATGTTTGCTGCGAGAAAATGACATGCCCAAGTGTTATTACCCCCTGTAAAATCCCTGACATTACATGCACTGTATATGACATTTCCAATTAACAATCACATTCTAATTAAAAGCTTTCATTGTTACATAAAATAAACAGCCAAGCATCATATACGTGAGAAACCTGTGCCATTTTCTATCACAAAAACAAATCGTCTATACTTAGTACCAAATCATGTTCATCAAATAATAAAAAGAGAACACACAATGACTATCAACCAAAGTAGGCTATTAAAACTCGTAGTGTAAATGTCCCCTCAAAAATAATGTATTCGTTTCTTTTTTCGATACCTTTTCAGACTTTGAACGACAATCTCAATATTACTTTGTCTAAAAAGGTCTTAAACAGAGCGACAAACGATGTTAAGTTTACGAATTAAAAAAAAAGAAAGAAAGATAATTTCATTTTGTGATCCAGGCGGCTCGCATAATTTTCTTTCCTGGAAAAAATCTTGGTAGTGTAATTTGCCTTAGCCAAATTGAATCCCAACCTGAGCATTTTTTCCATTTTTCATGATGCCTATGGAAATTTACGAAAACTTTCCAAGTTCATCCTCGCAAAAGTTCTTCCAACGGCTTTCCTGTACCTTGCCTAGCGAACTCTTGTTTGCTCAGCTCCTCAGCTTTCCAAACCACCGTTAGCCAAAGCGAAGAGGACTGAGTCCAATGTAAGACGCAAATTTCATTACCATAATATGACTTATTCATGTCCTTTTCATTATTTATGCTATTGTTTTTAAGTGAGTGTGTAATCATTACTCTGTTGCATAAACACCCACACAGTGGGTACTTCCAGGGAGTAGGTATTACAATGCCATACGAACTCTGTTGGTGGCATAGTCTATCGCAAGCTATAAACAGGGGCGTCCCTAAGGATCGATGAGGGGGGAGGTTGCCAGACATTTCCCGACAAAACGGGCTACATTCCCGACAAAAAATGCCTCAACGTCTGTGTCAAGAAAGTTTTACTCATAAGCAGTGGCGTAGCCAGGATTGCCCTCACGGGGGAGGGGAACGCAGTATGTTCTTTGATCGCCGGCCTGGGGTAGGGGTCTATTTTGTAAAAAAAATTGTGAAAAATTAGGTGTCCTTACATGCCATTTTGGTGCTACATATGTTGGGTTACCATATTCCTCTAAGCTGAAAGTGGGACATAACCTTTGAAGACTGATCAGGAGGAGGGTGGTTTGAGTAACGGCAGGACTACCTAAGCGGAGCGCCACCATCAGTTGGCGCGGAGCGTAGAAGAAAATTTTTGGAATTAACAAACCCCCAGACGGCCGGAGAGGGCACTTCCCGAGTGTTTTAAGCTGTATGTATGGAGACTTAAAATAGGGATCTCACGTCTGAAATTTCTCAACCAAATTAAAAAAATCTATGAAAAATTAAACGGAAATTGACAGCCCTACTAATTTATGAACTGGATTTCCCCGATCTCGAATTTTGACCAAGAAATAGTTTCTTTACGGTCGATCCCTCGACCGAAATGATATTTTATTTGGGTTCTTATCAGGAATAAGTACCGGTCGGAAAAGTTACTTTAGCAGATTGTGGTGGTCGGCAATTCTAAGTCCTTGTCAGGCAAGACCGGCGCCGACCGGCAGATTTAGATTTTAGTATGTGCCTAGAAGCCGAATGGTGCAATATTTTAAGCTGATTTCACTAGCTTTGTTTGCCTAATATGCAGGTCGGAAGTGCGGGCTATAGCCTTATCTTCCGGCTAAAAAAAAAATGATCAAACATGAGAATTTTTACTGTCCACACAAAAATGTGATAGAATATAACAGCTTTATTCGTTTTCGAGAACATCGGAACGATTTGTCTTTCCGGTCGGGACGCTCAGTTTTCCTTTCGAAAAAACGATTAATCGGGACAGATGGTAACCCTATACATATGCTACCCTTGAAATAAAATTTGCGTTTAATAATTTACGCATTTTGAATACTAAAAAAATCGGCATCTGGTTGCATAATAACCATGATTGACTAACGGCTATTCGATTTCTCTATGACGCAGCAGGTTTGAGGGTTGGGAACTCGGATTACAAAAGCTGCCACGCGGGACTTCGCAATAATCTAAGGCACGTTCTGTCCTTCTTGAATTAATAATTGAACACATAGTGGACATGAAGAATGCTCGCAAAGCGCGCGAAAAATAGACTTTTGAAGACCATTTGGTGATGTTTCTAGGAGCTGCATCTACAGAAGGAGTCAGAAAGCGAACTCTTTTCGCAATCATCGGAATACAAAATGTACGCACCCTTGAGTTTATAGGAAACTCGAACTCCTCCGACATAATGAGTTTAGTAATTGAAAAACTAATAACGCATACAAAAAACGCATACTGCACCGACCCGACTGCTACGCGACAGTAAAACACAGTCACATGGCAGACGGGTCGGTTAGGTGTGTGCTATTTTGTTCCCGACCTCACTGTCTGTCCCGATTGCATTCAGACAGTCTTCTTCGACTTCATCGGAAATACCAGTGTTTGAAATTGGAAGTTAAGTCGGGGGAAAAGGGAGGGTCGTCGCGGTTAAGTAAGGCCCTGGCAGTGTTCACCTGTCATTGACCCAAAGGCAACTCATCTTTTAATAAAGAAGCCTTTGCAAATCAGAGGACAGCTCTGTGTCCTCGACTATGTGTGACTTACAAACAGTAAATAGACTTTTGAATATACCCACCTCAGTAATGTGCGCGTACTGTTTACCTGCAATCCGACTGCCACCCGACACACCTGACTTCTGATACCGCTAACTCATCCCCGACGAGCAGTCAGGGTGAGTTGCATCACATTGTAATAAGGCTTTTAATGCAGAGTTTTGGACATACATTGAGTAAACTATAGTCATCAATAAAGTTCTCGACAATTCTGTAGCCCCCCCCCCCAAAAAAAAAATTCTAACAAAGTCAGAAAACTGCAAAAGAAAGAGGCAATTTTTTCCCGACAGCTAGCAAAATTTTTCGACAGAGGACACTTTGAAAATTTCTGGGGGAGTAGCACCCCCACACCCCCGGTAGTTACGCCGCTGGCTGTAAACGGGACCAGATGTTGCCTTCTTTTGAATATTCAATAACATTCAACCAGTCTCGAGGCCTCATATTTCTATGAATATCCAAAACAATTTGCTTGTTGTTCACTTTAGCAGACTGTGGGGATGTGACTGAACAAGAAATATGCGGTACAGTCTGCTACGTAGACAAGCTTTCCTGCCGACCCTGAACAAAGGATGTATGTTGAGTGTCGAATGTAAGGACACTTCCCATCCATTGAGTATCAAGCATAATGATGCCAAATTTAGATGCATCTTACTCCATGAAAAAATTGTGCTATTAAAACAGAAGACGTCTGAGATAGACAAGTGATGTGGATTCACATCAGAAATAGAAGTTTCCTTTCAAATTTTCATACTAAGACAACTGTGTTAAACAATGTAAAATTGCATTTGGTGAAGTTTTATCGTAGCAATAAGCGCACACTGTGTCTGAGTGTTTAAAGTTTCTGTTAATGTCAGTTTAGAGGTCATGTAAGCATCAGGGAATTAAATTCATCTTGTTGTACACACTACCAGAGTACACCGACGATTACTTAAAAAAGAAATATACTTTTGTTGCTTTCATGACAATCTGAGTCAAGGGTTATGGGCTTGTTATTCAATTCTCTTGAAGAGTGTCATATTCCAACAGAAATTTAAAAAAAAAATTAAACAAAAACATTTTACAGACCTTGTTTATCGGCAACAATCAATAGGTGCAGAGGGTCAGGTCCGCCACTTACTCTTGAACGTTCGGAACAAATTTTACACACACTCTTACACGTACTTTTTCAAAATTCCTCGACTGACTCTCTTACGAAGAGCCGAGGGGCGAAACTTAAACAATACTCGATCCCGGAGGAGTTCTGCTCCCTTAAGGAGCCACGTCTCCAAGGGACAACTTCAACGAAACATGATCAACCTCATGGTCTTTCATGCGCTGCCCTGTTCCAGACTGACTGACAAGAACATGTGAACTTGCTCGGGGGGAGATCAGATCAACTGTTCTCCCTTTAAACAGACCACACATTAAACTAGGTTCTGCAACGTACACCCGCTACTCTTTACTTGGGAAGGTAGTTACGAGTACATGGTTCATGACCTCGCATGGCTATGCCACTTTCAGTACCATATTTTGCAGTAGAAAGATCCGGGACAAACGAATTGTCGCTATATCTGTCACCGTTTCCTATCAAAATGTAAACATTTACAAGACATGTCTACCCTCGTTGCGGTGCCATGACGTTAGCAACGGTGCAGAGTATAGCTATGCTAATTTGTAACTTTATTAATGTGGTTATTATAGGAGTAAAATTGAGTGAGACATATTCTGCTTTAATGTTTTTGTAAGAAAGTCAGGTGATTGTGCAAAATGTGAAAAAAATTTTACCTTACAAGCGAGGAGTAAAATTTCTCGAAAAAATCGTTCAAACTCACAAGAAAAATTTCCAGGATTCTGTATTGCGTCCAAGTAAGGTTGAGGGCAAACGACTAAATTCCCAAGTACTATTTGGGAAAATTACCTAGCGCTGTCACCACTAGTGAAAGCAAGCATGCCAAAGTTTTTATCTTAAAATTGTCACCGACCTATCCAGCGTTCACCGGTTAGTTCTGTCACGTAATATCAATCACTGATGCTGGCAGCCACATTCCAGAATCTGCAGTGTCACAGTACTGGGTGTTATTGATTATTACGCAAGCTTCCTTTTCTAAGTTTTTTTTTTCGAATCTTTCTTCGACAAATCTATAATCTACGGGTTTTGAAGACAAGATTAGAACTTTTAAGTTGAGAAAATGGATAAATTAGAGGAAAGTGGAATCTAGTTGTTACAACCCGTCCATAACATATTAATGAAGTTATTTACTGATTGGGATAAATCATCCCATTTGGGGGAACACTCAGAGTGCCTTTGGGATCCTCCGCACATGGTTCTTACAAACTGGCACCAAGCAAACCTCCACACTGTTGAACAGTGAGGTCAATATGTAGGAAATTGTTCGTTTATGAAAGAATTGAACTTAAGGGTCATCGTATCAGTCACGAAGGGCTCGGCTCGCTGTGATGGAGGGGAATTCCCGCTTTAGCCTAGGTTAAGTGCAGATGCAAGCTGACCGGCACAATTTCTACTGAAAAAGATCTCTGTGACTTATCTCCCACTAGGGCCCACTAAAGGTTGCATCAACCTCCCTTTTTGTCAAAAACTGTTCTAAATGTTCTTTTAAATGAAGAAATGTCGCCATTATGCTCCTTTAGAAAGGTCAAGGGGTCACTAAATAAGCAGGTCGAAACAAAACAACCATCCCTACAACTTGAACTATTTCGATATAACCAGCCTTCGAGGAGAAGATCCATTAACGAGCCAGAGTCCCATTTTTGTGTCAGTGACATTAGTTGCTGATGCCTGCGTAGCAGGCACCCCAACTAAAAACGTGCCCAGGGTTTGATAGTTGGAATCATTCGCCAAACGCATTTCAGTTATAGAGTCGCAACAAGGCTGGAGTTACAGTACCATTTCAGGGCTGTAGAAAGTAGTGCTTGTTCTCAGCGCACTCTTCCTAAGATGGTAACGCTCCCCTTTGAAGATGCCATGCAGTTTAAAATTCCCACACCCTACCCCTTCCCTAACACACATACTCACACATAACGTCATGGCTGCACCAATGATTTAAACTGAGCCTAAAACGTCATCTAACTAACTAACCAATGATTTTAAATTTGGGACAAATTAGGTATCATTGAAGGGAAGTTGTGTAAAGAATGTCATACAAAAATTCATACCATCCCCTCTTTATCCCCCAAAATAAAGAAAATAAAAGGAAAAAACAAAACAAAACATCAGAAATGACGTCATTAGCATAAATTTGCATATTAGTGAGCTAAAAATGAAGTCATCAAAATTTGCATAGTCTCACCTCTCAAAAGATAGGCTATATATGTATATATATATATATATATATATTTAATTTTGTGCTTAACTAAATAGGGTTCTACCCGGAATGTCACTAAATATATCAGAATAAGATTGCAAAAGTTTCTTGATCCTTCTAACTTCTTCAGCTGAGAACTTGGACTCAACAAATTTTATGGGAGAACAAATGTCAGTGGTACTTTTTTAACCATTTACAGAATCAATTATATTAGATTTATCACTATGCAACTCATGATTCTCTAATACTTCATACTAACAATTGTGCTGCGACACGGTATAAAAATGTCCTAAAAACACAACCCCCCCCCCCCACCATTAACACACGCAGTCGGAAAAATCCTGCACAAGTCGGCAAAATTAAGGAAAGAGGGAAGAGCAAACGAAGGAAAGATAGAGGGAAGAAGAAAGAGAAAAAAGAGAACAAGGGGAAAAAGAGGTAGATAGCATAAGTACTATCAACCTTACCAAGTAACATGTAGGCAGGGTACAAATGTTATGCAGAGGTAGTAAATTTCTTCCCGTTTCACAAAGCCCAGTTGCTGATCTCCAGTGGGTATCATGCTGTACGGTCAGTTGGTGAGCGACTCACGAAGCAAAGTTTGGCTACTTCATCGGGGAGTCCAGGTGGTTTCGACACAATTTATGTTGTCCCCGATGCGGTCTACAACCCCTACAGTTTTTATGCTTTTTTTTTTTTTTTGTTCTTTATGATTACATATGCTTTTTCGTGTAAGCCTACCAAGGATTTTCGCGCGCTTTGCAATTTCACAGTTTAGATTTCGGAAAAAAAAACATTAAATCAGCGTGGAACTATTTTCCTCAAATCTTTACAAATTTCATGCCCTCACCAACCCCTCGGCAGCATCGGGGCTGTCGGGGCTGTGGGGGCTTCTGGTCTCTGTCCCCCTCCCGTTGGGAAAATGCCCCCGTCGGGATAATCCTGGCGCCACCCCTACTGGGCCACCACCGGTTGGACTAACGGTTCTCTCTAACCGCATCCCTTATCAACACTTCCAGTCGGCATTTGCCTCTACTCAGTTGGCAAATACGGCACCAAAACCCCCATGAAAAATGCTTTAGCGACGCCCTGCCTAGAAGAAGATCTGTGTCTTTAACATATGAGGGTTCTCAAACACCACAACATCCATCAAGAATCATGATTTGATCTGAAGTTGTTATTTTAACACGTAAAACTGTTTCATTTTTGGAGGAATAGGATTAGAGACATAAGATACGGCATTTGATTATAACGGTACATTCAAGTGTGGTAAAACGTTGATCTTTGTCACGTACAAAATGAATAGGCTAATCCCCTTTCTAGGTCAAGTGTTACTCCATGTTCGACATAAAATCCCAACCAGTAACAAGACCTTGGTCGATGTCCCTAACTACTCGTACATTATGACAGAACAGTTTTGAACAAAACAGTAAGTTGACTTCAACACAAACAAGTTTGTCAATGGCTTGTTTCGTAATAGACGTTGCAGGCCTACTGCTAGCAGATTTTTGCAATGGCCTCTTGGATAATGTACCTATATTCTCTGTCAATTCTTCACTCATGAAGGCGCAGTCTGCCTCTGTATCCATAAAAGCATTCACTACCTTATCCTTTATAGTAAAAGGTATGTATGGTTATACATAAGGTATTTTTGTGCGAGGGCATTTCTCGGTTGGAGGTCGGCCTTCATCCCCACCTGCCTCTTGTTTCCCCGCTGGAAAGTATCACTTAAAGGGAATTCTCGTTATCCCAGACAGCTGCAATTCTCCCAACTATACAACTTGTAGCCCCTCCCATAACACTATAAAACTCCTTCCTGTGCAGACACAAACCTATTTTATTACTTCAAGGTCATGTCCTGATGGCCATACAAGGCTATAATGTGTAAACCAAGCACTCTCTCTGCATTGTGTGGATTGTGAGCTTCTGTGCATCTTTTGAATTTTCAAACTTTGCTGTCAATCAAAGAGCAGTAACCAACTGAGAATTTTGATACCCCTACCCTAAAAATATACTTTAGGATGACAAGTGTATGACTTTAACTGAAATCTCTTATCCAATGACCTGTGTGGCTCGGAGAACGTCTGAGTTTCTCCCTGTAATCACATCTTTTCCCTCTGGGCTACTGCAATATACTTTGAGGGACTGTGATTTCTCCCTTGATAACGTGAGGAGTTCCTGGCGGTTCTATAAGGTAAATGGTCCCTGGTAAAATTATCAGGGTGTGTCTACGTCTGAATTTCTATCTCTACGATAAGGGGATCCGGTATTATAGAGGTGGAAGAATTGACCTATATGTAAGATATTTGCAATCTTTCAGGTCTCTTGCATAAAATTAGGTCCCTATACCAAGCTGCAGAGTACCTTACGTACCGGGTGGTTCTCTAAGATAGCGTGTGGTTTTGGTCAGTTCTAGTTCCAACTTTCTTCCTTGTTTGTTAGACGATCAATACTTTTCCTAAACCAGAAATCTCATTTGTCCTTAATTTAGGTACATTGTTAGTCATATAATTATCGTTGTAGTCGAGACCAGCATATCCGAGACCGAGACCAGAGGATGTCGAGACCGAGACCGAGACCATGAGCAGAACTTGGAGACCGAGACCGAGACCGGGACCGAGACCAACAAGGTCTGAGACCGAGGCCGAGACCGAACGTACATATTGTATAGGAAATGAAGTAGACTGTCCAACTTTCTGAATAAGTTTTCGTGACTTTATTACCTTATGCTCTACAAAAGACGTATAGCACTACGAGTGCATCAGCTCATTGATATATACACCTGTTTTTAATATCAAATGCCAAAAAAGCCAACACAATTAATAACTTTACACATCATGTATTTTACTAATGTGGCCCTTAACTTCCATTAAATCGGAGTCACTCAGTGGTTAGCAAGTGTTCAGTATTGACGAACTTGGTGCCAATTAATGCATCATCGTGAGTTTGTCCTGCAACTCACTGAAAAATGAGCCACAGAACTCTAGTTAGTGTCACTTTTCCTTCGGATTAAACATGACCAAGGAGTACTACTCGCAGTTCACAGAATGCCTTCGCACTTGAAAAACATGAGTGTCAAAAGCATGTCTGCAGAGAAGCATGCTCAATATGGGTGCATGAATATGTCACCCCTGCTGAAGATCCAGGCTCCCCACGGGTGCTGAGGAAACGGGGACAGACATGACTTTGTAAGCCGGACTGTACAGGCTGGGCAGCTTTGTCGGTACATCGAAGTACATGAAAGATCATGAAAACCCAACAGGCAATCCCGAAGAGCTAGATGTGGATAGCACTGAATAAGTACTGAGAAAGGAATTTCAGCACACACACACACACACACACAAACACACACATAGTGAATATACAATGCAGTGCAATACAAGATGACCAATATTCTGATTAGACTGAGTAACCTGACCTGTGTGCTAGTCCAATGCATTGTTATCGCCGTTGACCAAGTCAATCACCCACTCACTAGCTCATAGAAGAAAGTTCAGCCCATAATAGATATAGACCTAGTGTAGGCCTATGGACTCACTGGATAAATGATTTTTCTCCCTGAATTATTTTTTCAAAGTAAATGAACTAAAATGATTTTGAAATAAATGAGTAGTTTATTTTGAAAAAGGTGGAAAACACCGTGACGTATTTGCCGGTCTCGAAGCGAGGCCGTCAAAATTACCGAGACCGCAAGGATCCGAGACCGAGACCAGGCCCACAGGGTGTCGAGACCGAGACCGAGACCAGGTCTCGAGAGATCTGTCAATATTACTAGAACACTGGATATAACACTACTGGGCACTGGTCCAGAAATGAATGAAGTTAAGGACTAGGAGCTTAGATACGATTTACTGCCATGTGCCCTGTCTACTCTAGAGGCAATACTTACTGGGCATCTGATAAATTAGTTGCTCCTAACTCGTGAACTTTTAACTGTAAATATTGATCGAGACCAGCGACAAACCGCCTAAAACGTTCACCTTCTTTAGCAACAAGTTCGTATGTAGGAAATACTTTTTTTTAACTAATCTAGTGTTTTCAGCTTTGTAAACTTCTATGGGTTCGTTAGGTAACCCGGGCCTTGCATTTATGTAAATTTGAAACGTGAATAGAAATTCTGTTCCTTGAATATATTAATACTTCTTTCAAAAGGCCCTTTACCTAATCATAATTCGGTAGAACAGAATCTGACAAGCTATTCCATACCAAATGCGGCATCCCGCCAACCGTGTGGGCAAGAACTGTGCACGACGAGACTTGTCAAATTGTCAGAAGCATTTACAGCAACCTCAAACCTATGTGACCAAAGTCTTCTGAGCAATCCCCATTTAAAATAGATGATAAGGCTTTGCTTAGTTTACGATATGAGACTTTTATATTACAGTTTTCCATGTCATGCAACATGCTGCCAATGTTATTCAATGCAGTAATACAGGGGGGGGGGGGATACGGATATACAAAGGGAAGAAAGAAAATGAAACTCACCTCGGAAATTTGGGCGACGTCAACCAGAATTATAGTGTAAAGCGCTTCTAATCGGTTATCAGGAACAGATTCAACGGAAACGTCAGCGCAGTAGCATCACTGGGGTCATGGAAGATTATACATTGGACACCTTTAGGAACCGCTTAATATTCTTGTCGTGACGTATGCAAGCATACTTCACCTCAGAGAAATCCTAAGCTCCACCTTCACATGGTGTCATTTATGTTTTGCGGCCCTGTGATGAAGATAGAGGTCAAACAGTGGAACTGTTCTTACAGAAGGCGAAGTGTATATAGGACATTACACAAGAAGACTTGTGCGGTGGAACGCTGTCACCGCCTGTATACCATTATATGTATCAGATAACCACTGACGCGCTTAGTTGCACTAACCTGTTTCTTCAGTTTGTTGGTAGTGAGAATTGTTCACTTTATCAGAATTCAGTCATTTTAAAGTCTTGCTATTTTACCAAGGGCACAAATCCAAAACTTGTATACTTTTAGTTGGAAGTGAATCACAGTTTTGGTGATCAGTGTCCTTAAACATGAAGACATTGTGGAGGTTCAGTAATAATATTTGTTGCCAAATTCTTTCCTTTACTTTGCACACTTCCAAGAGACGGCTAAGAGTACAGATCTCGCCTAGAGTTTAAAGGTTGTGTGATATTAAAATAGCATAGTTGGATATTTGATGTAAAAAGCATTAAATATCCAGAAAATAGCCACAATTCCCATTAAAATCCATCAAATATTGACCAGGGTTATTTCTATTTCACACTTGCATCATGAATAAACATGAGCTAAATATGCAAATATGTGACATCGAAAGATGGACATTGGACATGGACACTGGTAGCATCGTTATCCCCTGAGGGGTTTATTATGAAAGTTAAAATTTTTTCCTTCAGAAAGATTGATATCACTCAACAAACTGTAAACTATCTGATTAGTAATTAAGAGATAATTTATAAAGGGTTAACAAAAGAAATCTTAACACTGGTCAACACTCCACATCATTATTTTTGCATAGGCAACGAGTTTCTTAAGAAACCATCAAACTTTGAAGACGTATATTTTGAGAGTGGTAAAAGATATTGAAAAAATTCCAACGGATCTTTCATTGGGGAATTTAGTTCTTTAACTGACAAGTGAAACAGCTCTTTTTGGTGGTATGTCACACGACCATTAACAGAGGACTGCAGACTCCTGTGATAATTTAACGAGGTTCAATGCGTCATGGGGGCGTAAGGTTCAGGCACCAGATTTCTGAACTTAAGGCTCTTTCATCACCCCGTAAACAAGTAATTTCCCTTACTAAGTTACTCCCATTCCCTCTTCCAATTTCCCTCTTCAAAATAAAAAATAAAATAAAATAAAATAAAATAAAATAAAATAAAATAAAATAAAATAAAATAAAATAAAATAAAATAAAAT
>WURT03661371.1:0-18128 GCA_009936505.3 Holothuria glaberrima
AATTGGGAACAGCAGTTTTCCCCTAAAAACTGCGGTAGCTATGACTGATTTGAGGAAAGGCAAATTTTGCATCATGTTACAAGTTCCCCCTGACTGATAGAACAAGTACATTCTGTAACTAATTCCTATCTGGGGCAATACACCCAATCAACCCCTTCCCAAGCATCCTTGCCACAATTCATGGTTTGTCTGCTGCTGTTGTACCCACTCCTAGCTTTTCCTTCTCACTTTAAAGTTGTACTATTCTTCTCCTAATTATTTCTAATTTTTATTTCTAATTTTTAATTTTCTTTGGATTGTTCAACTTTTCTTCTTATTACTCTATTTACACTGCTTACCTTCTGCCTTACCCTTTTTTAACACTTTTGTTTAATTTTAATACTATCTCATTTTTAATTTTTCTCTCTTGTACCTTTGATTGCTTTTTAAAGATACAAAACTGCACATAATTATTTTTCTTGCATTTATTGTTATTGCTATTAGTGTAAACTCTACATGGTATTCACTTATACAGAGCAACATATTATTCCAATCTGTAAAATACAGTAACCTGATAAAAAAAAGCAAAGGATAGGTGTGTCTTAAGTTTTGTTTTTAGTTGAAAAGATCAAAATGATCATTTTTTTCCACTACTTAGATATTTGATTCCATTTCCACCACCCAGTAACTATAAAACATGCTCAAATAACCCATTGGTGGGTGCTTGACCATTGATACATACAACTATACACAGCAGCATACTTCTGTAGTTGTGTGCTGTTTTTTTTTTTTTTTTTTGAAGGCAGCTGTATGCAGGAACTAATTTTCCATTCATTAAATGGACAATGAAGTGGTCACCTAACACTGGTTATTGACTAAATCACTGACAACAGTATTTCTGTCATTCTTTGCACTTACGCTATTTAATGTAGTAGACAAGCAAAGAAACAAAAAGTGGCTAAATGAAAAATTTCTTGAGGGAAAGTAAAGTCAGATTAAAGAAATAGAGGGTAGAGATGCTCACCTTTGCT
Organism: Holothuria glaberrima; assembly: GCA_009936505.3. Lineage (NCBI taxonomy): Eukaryota > Metazoa > Echinodermata > Holothuroidea > Aspidochirotida > Holothuriidae > Holothuria > Holothuria glaberrima. The sequence goes on from WURT03661371.1 coordinate 1,011, forward strand.
TTTGTGGCTTGTTTCTCTCCAATTATCTGTGTGCTCTCAAACATATCTTTGCCAGGTCCTACACCAGCACATAGGGAAGTCTATAAGAATGAAACCAAAACATTGTTTAAAAGTTATTATCAGCTTACAACAATGAAATCTTACTATGACAGCAGGCCACATCTGTGACATTAAGTGTTAGAATGATCAATGGTATTAACCATCGGTATCCGCCAATATTCCAAATTTTCATCCTCTATCGGTATTGGTAAAATTTACCTTAAAGGGAAATACTGCGTTTGTTTCACAGAAAACTTTCATTTTTTTAAACCAATACTTAAATGTACAGGATAATAGACAATTCAAAATAAGGCAGTATGGTAGCTTTCTTTTCAAGAAATAGGGCCTTACAACAATACATTTGGTTATTTGTTGCACTTAAGTAATCTGTTCAGCCAAACTTTCAAAAATTCAAAGGATGCAACATCCATTATTCTTGTAATGGAAATATTTTCAGAAGATCATAAAGCTATTGCTTGAGTTTATTGGTAAGACTGAATGGTTTAATAATAATTAAGGTAGTTTCTTTTTATGCCATGCTGGTGCATTTTAAACAAAATATTTCCCTTTAAATTCTGATATTACCAAACCAATATTGAATGTCCCATATGTCATGAAAATGGGACACTGTTTGAGATTTGTGAATGCAAGTTCCAACATTTTACCTCATCAAGATAAAACGACACTTCATTGGGGTGTCCAGTTACCTAAGGTTAGTTTCTAAACGCTTATTTCCCAAATATTGGTGTCAGATCAGTATCAAGCGATGCTGAGAACTGAAGTATGGGTAGTGGTATATCGGCTACTTGCAATATCAGAACAACACTAGTTTCATGACAGATTAAATAATTTTACAGACATTGATGACTAGTGTCCTTATCATGAATGTGACTCTCTATTTGTATATTGTACACTTCTGTGTAATAAGTGCATTTAACTGATATTATATAACACCTTGTTAATTTCTCTACATCTGATTGGAGGATTGGTGGTCACATGCCATGGGTTATTTCGTACTTTGCACGGCCTTGAATTAGTGTATACTAATGCACCCGGTGACGTCAGCCACGGGGGTACCAACGTTCAAATTTTTGACCAAAATCTATGATTTAGGAAGTTAGGTCTTATATAAAACAAATAATGAATGTTTTCCATTCATGCGATAGTATGAATAATTTCATTCGTTGGAAGATTGTACGTTCTATTCAACTCGGCTTCGCCTCCTTGAATAGATCATTCAATCTTTCAACTCATGAAATTATTCACACTATCGCACTCATAAACATTCATTATTTGTATACTAGCTCATTCAAATGATATGTTCATTTCCAGTTTTCAATTTTTGTACCTTTTTTAACATAATGTACCTCTGTACACTTGTTCTAAAAGATGAAGAAAAAGATGCACAATAACCAGTGATTTGACTCAAATTTCAAAAATTTAAATAACTACACTTGCCTAATCTTGATTATTCATTCATAATTATACTAAATCAGCTTAAGTTGTATCTTTCAAGATTAGCAACACACATACCATGCCCTTATTTCCTTTTAATATATAAGTACAGTAGCAGAGATTTCTGTGAAAAATTGGGGGGGGGGGCACGAGGAGGGGTAGAGTAGCAAGGTAAAGACACTTGAGGCAAAATATGTTTGGTGAAAAGTTAAAGTCAATAACAGTAGCCTATCTCCAAAGAATAAAGGGGGAAACATCCCCCACCTCCAATAATTTTTGCCTATGGCCTGCACAGACCACATTACAGTATTCAGCCTAAAAAAGATGCTACTTCGAAATGCTTAATACAGTTTCCAAACTAAAACTACACAGCTGTTGGTAAGTTTACCTAACATCAAATTCAGTGGCCTAGCCACAGAGTGCGTGGGGGGCAACAGCATGAAAGCTTGTCGCTCCCCCAGTTCCCCCCACCCCCCCACTGTCCATCTGGGCCAAAAACATTCACTCGACTGGAGTACTCAATTTGATAGTGATAGACTGTTTACCTATTTTTGCTCCGAAGAGGGCAATTTCTCTAATAAAAACCCAAACTTTTTGGCACGCTTCATGCACTGTACAATTACTTCAGTTTCTTCAATATATTGTAAGTTCCACATCACATAGAGCAAGTCCTGTCCACCATACAAGTAACATGAAGGTAGAGTACACACTTTATGTAGAGGTGGAAAATTTCATCCCAAGATTGCAAAGCCTAGTTGCTGTTCTCTTGTGATTGTCATACGGTATGGTTAGTTGCTGAGCAACTCGCGAAGCAAAGTTTGGCTATTTCATCGGGTAGTCCAGGTGGTTTCGATACAATGCATGTTATCCCCGGTACAGTCTACAACCTCTACATTTTTTCTTTTTTTTTTATTTTACTAAAAAATTTTCCATGCTTTGCTAGCTTTGCAATTCGCAATGTCACAATTCAGATTCAAAAGAACATTATCAGTGCACAACTCAGCTGTTAAGTATTCAGAGGTATTATGCAAAATAAGCCCCAATGGCATGGGATAGTTAGTCTCCTTCATACCCCCTTCTCACCACCCCCTCAATATAGGGGCTGTCAGAACTTGGGGTCCCTGGCATGGCCCGGCCCCTGTCGGGAAAATTCTGTTGCTATCCATGGTCCCGGTTTACTTATTTTGGCTTTCAAAAGGGCCATTTTGCAATAAAACACAAAATCTTTCGTACGCTCTGCACAGGCTCTTCCCCAGGTCCGTTACTTATAGCTAAATTTAGTACAATATAAGTTGTGCAAGATAAGGCACAACTGCCAGGACAATTGACCTGTAAAAGCTTTAAACAAGTACAAAATTTTTTTTTAGTGTAAGCTCCACAATTTACACCGAATGCAATGGTTATATATAGCCTATCAAAGTAGCCAGCATAGGCTATGCCTAGGTGCCTGGCTGTAGTCACTGACAGTGAGTTTCAGTCTGTACTGGAACCTAGCCTAATGTTACCTTTTAAGAATAAAATAAAATCAAACTTTATATTTTATCACTAAAATTGCACATCTTGATGGCTGCTGTCAAGCCTGGAAGTGCCATTCAGAGCGATCTGCAATGAATTAAAATCTCAAATTTTCTCGATACGTTTTGCGCCAACCCATGGTGGCACTCCCTTTAGATGGTAAACCAGAGCTCCCCCCCCCCACAAAAATCTTCAGCTCCCCAGAGCCCCCCCCCCCAAACAAAAAAATCCTAGCTATGCCACTGATCAAATTTAATATAAGATAGGAAGACCATACATTGCTCTTGGATGAAACATCTCACTTGCTATCACCCAATTGCAATTAAACCCTAAACCTCTCAACTGCTAGTCCTCCCATTGCATCAAAGCTATCATCTGCTCAACCAAACTGCTGGACACAAACCAACTGTGGTTGCTATCATATTGTCAACCACTGTGCTGGTCACAAACCATTCATGATTTGATAAATGACTTTCTGTTCCTACTGTACAAGCTTGTTTAGTACTATGTTGCACAGTTTAATTCTTGGCATCATTTTACAGTATGTGGTTTTCAACAAGCAGAGATACTGAAGCACGTACTTTAACTTCAGTATCAGGCTTCTTTGCATAAAATAAAGCTATCGAGGTTGAGTACTTCTCATTCTAAGAAAATTATAGATTAATCTTACTCTTTTACTTAAATCACACACATCCTACGCAAAAAGAGATGATGGCTGAATACAGAATTCCAAGAAGTCAAAAGTTTATGTACGCCTATGCTCAACAGTATCAACAGTTTGCAGCTGAACTCACACAAAAAGAAGTTTCAAGTTGATGTAACGTTCAAGCTGTACCAGAAAACAGGTAAATTTGTGCCAAGTTTCCATCAAGAGATAAGGGGTTCTTATGCCTGTTTTCATTGCAAGTTACAAAAGGCAGTAATGAGAAATACAGAATCATCTGTATTCAACTTATATAATCTTGTTAGAACTCCCAATGAGTCTTATTGAAATTTTCTTTCTAGCCTCTTGAGTTATTATAAGTTAATAGGAGCTCCTATCAAACCCATACAAGCTTGTTTCAAGTTCTCACAAAACCAGAAATTTTGAGTATTTTTTTTTTACAATGTATTAATTTACAAGTATGAGAACTTAGCATTTGCAACAGAAAATAGGTAAAAATTCACTTTTTAAACATCCTAAAATGATTACCTTAGAATATACTTACCCTCCCACGACAGGTACTGGTGATTCTATCACACAGTTCCCCAGTGTCCAGGCAAAATGCTCCTTTAGTATTTGGAGAAACATCCCCTTGGTTTGTGTTAGCAAAAGCAGCTACAAATTCACCCTAAAAGATAAACATGTCAACAGAACAGAGCTCAAATATATGACCACATATGGGACTCCTTTAAATATAGCAAATAAGCAAAAAGCTGACTGGACTACTGAAAAATTTCAATTTTTCAAATTACTTCTGTATAAATATTACTTTTTACCCCTAATCTTCTTTTCTCCTCTTTGATGTAAATTTTGTACTATAATCAGAAGTCTTACATCAAAATCTAACCTCAAAATATCCATGATGTTCCTTTTAACATTTCCACATTATTTGTCATCCAAGACTCAACTAAGCAGTAAATAAGCATCTAAATCTCATGGTTTTGTTACAAAAGAGACAAATGTTAACAAAATAAAAACTATTCTTCCTCCTTTTTTTAAACATTTGAAGAATTCCCAAATCCAAAAGTTTTTCTTTTATCATCTTGAGTGAGTCTGTGTACTTGTGTCTAGGTATCCATGTTTGCTTCTGTACTCATATTTTTGTCCGTAAATTTCCCCATTCTTTTTTTACTCACATAATTTACATGCGAATATATTCTCATGATAAAAATCTTAGGACAGGACAAAACCAAAAGCCTCGTTAGCACAGACCATATGTACAATATATGATGTCACAGAGCAATACAAACAGAAGTGCACTCTTCAGTGACCAAAGGAGAGAATTACCAAAAAATCATCAACCCTTCCTAAGATTTCTTTTGCTAGTTAAAGTTGTAAACTGATGAAATGTTATTTGTCATAGATTGATTTATCTTTGTGATGTATCCTACTCTCTAAATTTCTATTATCAGGCCAAAGTATGTCCAAGTTGACCAGGAATCATCTAAAACTGGCCACCTTTAATAATGTTCCCTCAATTTACAATTCTTGGATGTACCTCACCACTTCACCTCAGTATGGAAGAAATTCCACACCACTTAATATAGCCATGGAAGATAATATACTCAATCTGGCGATGAAATCAAATTTCCCACCATTCTACATAGCCATGGAAGAAAGAAATTTGCCACCATAACCAGGCCATGGGAGAAAATGCCTACTATTTCACAAACATTTGAATATATTTCACAAAATCTCACCCGACTATAAAGACTATCCCACCATCTTACCTGGCCATGGAAGGTTCCTGGGTTCATCTCCATCTCAATCAAGTATGATGCATAACCTTTGTTATCACTGCTCAGCAGCCGGTTAGTGTTATTCATAGACACAGGATGAACCGGGAAAAAGCTGTTATAATTGTGAAAAATGAGACTGTTATCCACAGACAGACAAAACTATGGAAAACAAATTGTTTTAATTTTTTTCTTGTTTGTCAAGTGCCAAAAGTATAGCACCTCCTTGTCAACCTGCACAATAAAAGCAACATACAAAATTATTGGGAGCAAGAAATACACCAGAATTAACTCATAAGTAATCAAACTGATAATCCTATTAATGAAGCATTGTCATTGTCATGATGACAAAGATGGCAAATTCAAAATTTATCTCCACCTGTACATATAAAGCCACTCTGACTGGCTACATTCATGTGCTGGTGAAATGAGGCTGGCTATGCATCTCCAAAGAGGAAATGCATTCAGATTTGCAAATTCCAAGAGGGTAAAAGTACATTTTTTGGAAAAGGTTTGCAAGCATCTGTAGTGCCTTTAGAAGTTGAGAATTTGCAATGACCAATACAAATGCTTTGTGATGGGTACCATGAGGATTGGAGGTGTGCCAAAAGGAACCTTTTTGGAGAAAATTTTAACCATTTTGATGAGAATATCATATACTTCTTCAGGCTGCCTATTGCCATCTCTAAGCTATAATTTTTCAGTACAATCATGTTCCATGAAAATCTTTCTCAAGCATACACCTGTCTCTGAAATGATATTAAACACTGTGTAGGAAATTTCCACATCTTAAAAACCCCCATGATTTATATACTTGTACAGTATACAATGATAAGAAATTCAATTTGAGATTGCTGGATTACTTTAAAAGGCAACAAGCCTCATCCCACACAGTAAAGATTCTCCCAACTGAGTTTAATTCTAGCCCCTACTTCCAATTCAAACAAAAAAGCCTATCTAGTGCACTTCTCTCTCAGAGCTACACTAGCCTGCACCAAGTAAAAATTGCTCAAGGCCACATCAACATAAAACTGTCTATCATGTAAGGTGGGAACACAATTCACCAACAAGATAGATAGCTAATGTTTGAATTGATGTCACTTAAAGTGCAGTCACCAATTATATTTAGAGATATGATCATATTCCTAAATGTTTTGGGTGGTGCTATAGCCCCTTTAAAGTAGTACTGTTTCAGAGGAAGGAAAGTTCACTGCTTTGTAGTTCATGAATAACTTGCTGGTCCATGCACTTAAATTTTACAATGATGTAACATCAGTAACTCTTCTAATGAGTACAGTAATATTTTAAAAAGTATATCTGTTGCCAAAGTTTGTTGATGAAACCAAATGGTTTATTAACTACAAAAGAAGTGTGTCTGTGACATGCTGAAACAACACACAACATGTTCCTTGAAGTAATACATAAGAACATTCTCAGCAATGAGCACTCACCTCACCTTCAGAAAGGGCCATGTACTTTTGTAGCATAGGGCTGTGTTAACTTATCTCAAGGTACACAGTAGCAAGCAATTGCACTTCAATTGTTTCAGATTCTGGTTCAGTCTTTGTAAACATTAGTCAAATCATTTTCTCAGCAATTAATACATTTAAATATGATAAACAAAGAGACACACATAGAAGAATATGACTTACTCCAAAAGACTTAGGAGACACCCAAAAAATGCTCTTTAAAGCTTGTTATATGAGTCTTAGCTTCTTAAATGGTAATTCTTATAAATCCACTGTTAAAGGAATTTTTGTATTAATGAAATTTAAGACTTCAGAAAAGACCAATATAAATGTTTTACATACACACCTTATCAATCCCCTGTCTGCGCCACCCTCTGATGTGATTTTCAGCACTGTCATAGTTGTATCAACATCACTTCCATAACTGAAATCAGAAGGTACAACATAATCCAAAATCAAACCATAGGGGGTATTGTTCCCAAAAGAGCAACTTTCAGTGGTACAGGATGCACATGATTCAGATATTTCCAACGCTGTGAGGGGCATCAAGGCAGTGTTCGAAATATTGCATGTTCACATGCACCAATGCATGTAACTTTTGAGTGTGCATGTAACCCTCACTTGTTTACCTGCACACATGCATGCTGACCTAATAGTACTTCACGGAAAGATGTTAGAGATTTCAAAAAGTGTTCAAAAGGACACTTTTATGATAAGAAAATGCTACCCAAAAAATTCAATCAAAATCATAAAAACATCGATGTACATGTGCCTTTGCACTAAATATCGGCAGATTTGCGATCTCCCTATCGTAACGTTAGCTAAACTATCTCACTTGAAAGTCTGCACTGTATGTAATTCAGTGCAGTATATGTGAACTGTTTGTACTGGTAATCTGTAATGAGCATTGCAGAGCTCTATGTAGTGCTCCATACATTACAATATGACATCTGTGCCAACGTTCTAGGTCAGGCTCTGCTATTCAGTTACCTACGTACGTACGTATACAGTGCAAAGTCCCATGTGTTCTTTACATGCTGCATACTGTAGCACTGGCGATACATGCATGGGCAGCACGTGTGCCCACGGTTCTGTATGTTTGGGTATGTATCTTGCTTGTGGAAGATACGATGATACAAACTTGTTTCCACCAGTACAGAAAAAAGCTGTCAAAGCCTGAGAAAAATATGTCGGTTGAGGAGGACAGTGAGCAAGGCATTTTTCTAACATTATACCTAACAGTACAAATGTTAGGCCTAACATTAATTAACTTTGTTAGGCCTAATGATGCAAATCTTGGAGAAAGTGATGGGCCTACTGTACGCCGTTGTTAGAATTAACGCCTTGTGTTGGGAAAGTATACAACATATGTAATTGACATTCATCAATACGACAAATGCACCAACACTTTTACCGACAGCAAATCTTGATCATCTCATTGGTGGTTTTTAGTTCAGGCAGACATAGCCTAAATAAAGAACGAACCACCAGTATTTTTGTTTTCTTTTTTGGTATTTGGTGTATGTAGGAATTTATTTGTGCAGGTAAAATTTTAAAGTTACATGTACAGGTCGGTATGTAAATTTTTTCTTCTAATTCGAACACTGCATCAAGGTCCCATTTCCCCAACTGACCCTCTTTTCTCCCTAATTTCTCTCACTTTCTTTCACATTACCCCTGCCACCCCACACTCCTCCCCTGCCTTGTGCACTATTGATGGCATTGATATATTCAATGCAAAGTGTCTTAAATGCACTCATCAATTGCTACCCTTGCATAGTCAGTCAAAGATTGGTCACAATACGAGAACTGGCAGTCTTCACGGCCGCTAAGGTGTGAGTCACCTTACACATGTCACAATACCAGTCCTGGCAGTCTTCAAGGCCACTAAGGTGTGAGTCACCCTACATATGTCACAATACCAGTCCTGGCAGTCTCCAAGGCCACTAAGGTGTGAGTCAAATCAAATGTATGTCACAATACCAGTCCTGGCAGTCTCCAAGGCCACTAAGGTGTGAGTCAAATCAAATGTATGTCACAATACCAGTCCTGGCAGTCTCCAAGGCCACTAAGGTGTGAGTCAAATCAAATGTACACGTATATCACAGTTCCAGTAAAAGCGGTCTTCAAGGCAGCTTTTAAAAGTGTGAGTCACTTTACTTCTGTCGGTCACTGAATTGCTGTTAGTCCAGAGTGAATCATTGCATGAAATTGGCAGATATTTCAGTGACATTCATGTCAGTCTAACATGTAAATTGTGCCTAACACCTGTGAGTCAGGGGTGTGTCACTTCCACAGACTTCTTATATATATGGACAGAGTATATTGCACTGACATCCTATGCATAGATTGTTGCCACTGTTGGTACAAGTTTAGGCTCTTCAATATGGCTGCCTGCAATGGACTTGTGTGTAAAAATTTGGACTAGCTTAAGTGGTTCAGCATCGCCAGATTTTGTGAGAAACTTGTTTTATTTTCAAAATAATGCGAACTTAGGTCAAATTCAACAAACAGATTGAAGGACTGTGACATTTTTCTCCCAGTCATGTTTGTAGTTGGTATGAAATGCTGCAGAATCATTGTCAAATTACTCAAATGACAGTGACACAGTAGCCTTCTTGGTAAGCCTAAATTTGTTTGAACGGTGGAGACCATGGTGGTTATGTGATCGTCTATCTATGTGTATAAGAAGTTTGTTGTCACTTCATGTAAGATGTCAACCACAGAAGTGACTAAGAAATGAATTGATTCACTGCTTTAATAGATTGTACCTTTCAATTTAAGAAAAGTACTTCCATGCATTATACCCATAAAACCTCATCTAACTAACCCATGCATTCTACAGAATGGTGAACGCCCTCAATGTAAATTGAAGGGTACATTCTATTGAAGCCATGAATAAATCTACAGTATCTCACATCTTTTTCTTCGAATGTGCACTGAATGAGCATGCCTGAGATTAGCGTTGTGAGATATCAATTGATACATGCAATGTGCCTGTTAATTGATCAAAAACATTACAGGGAAGGGTTTTTCAAATGTAACACAACACCAACTACAATACCACAACTGTATGACAAGAGAACTCTTATGGAAGTAGTAGTGGAGGGGGGAGGGGAGAAGAGGAAAGGGATCAACTTAATTGTCACAATGCAGTCACATTCTTACACAATTAATATAATGCTTGCTTAAACGTTTGCTAGGTATTGCCTCTGATGATGCCACAGCTTCAATAACGTTCAGGTAACACTCAAGTAACCACAGATGACTGAAGACTGGAGTGCCAGTCACCATGCATTATGTTGAATGCATGGGAGCACCTCCCTTGAAATTAACAAGGGGTACAATCTATTGAAGCAGAGAATTAATCATTCTCACATCTTTTTCTTCATAAATTATGAAACCTTGTAGGAAGCACCCGCAATATCACACAGTGCTCACCATACCAAGTGCCATCACTCGCCTATTCATACTTTCTAGATATTAAGAATAACTCCATTCACCCTCTTCAGTTCTCTGAAGATGTTACCCATCCTTGGGGGATCTGCTCACCCCTCTGTGGTATCTTCTCCATCCCTATGTAAAGAAATTTGAGGATGGCCATACTTACCTATTTCGCTCACTAGCAGGGTTTTGTTCATAAGCATATGGACTCCTGTTGATATTGGCATCTAAAAGTTCCCCTGCATTGTAGTACACATAGCTTGGAGCTATACTTTCATGAGCCATGCGAATACTCTGCAAGATAAAAATGCTTATATGCACTTATACTGTATATAAAACATACAATGTTAAAAGTAAAGCTTTACATCAAAACTCCATTTTACACATGACATGGTTTCACTCTAATTCAGAAAATAACTGAACAAAAAAGTTATTTTCTAGTATTGTACGTACATATTTTAAGAACGATAGGCCTCTTATCCACCTTTCAGTAACTTTAGCTACATGTTATTTCCACTTATTCTGAACTATTATGGTTGGACATTTTAAGGAAAAATTGTATTCCTCAATGAACATAATAATGTACTTGTAGGCATTTATAACTGGCTGTTGTGTGATTTCATTCACTTTTATTTTAAAGGCATTATCCATTTTTCATACTTTTAACATGCGTACAAAACAAACACTGGGCAGCAAGGGGTCAAAGTCCATGTTCATATTTTCAAAGTATAATAAATGATGATTTTTTTTTACAGAAAACTTCATTTGTTTACATTTTTCAAGCACAATCTGGGAGAGCATTCAAACAAAGAATACCCTGTACATTTTGTACCCTTATCAAAATTAAGAAACAAAGGATGAACCCTTACAATCCACACCAATAAAATAGCACAGAAAACTAATTTCACCAAATCTTCCTCTTAAGTTAAATCATCAAATTTCAAGGTGAAATGGGCAAGATGGCTGCAGGGTCAATGCTTTTTGAAAATTTAACAATTCCTATTGGCATGAAAGCAACCTAAAAGTATTATTTAACATAAGACAATAGAAAAACATTCTCATATTTTTCACAACTGTAAATTCTTTATATACAGTACCATGTTGACATTTGCTCACATCAAAACAGTGAATACATTTTATTTTGTACCATTATGGGCAGAGGACAACTGGAAAGATGAAAAAATAATATTTTTCAAATACATAATGTTAGCTCCCCAAATGGAATCAAAGTCAATATGCAGTGACTAGGTATTACAATTCTCTTGTAGCAGTACCATACTGCAATACATATAAAAATAATCATGGTGTACATTTACAAATAAACATTAATTATCAAACTGCAGGGTACCATGCCTAATCACATTACAATACTTCTGTAATTACCATACCTGAAATATTCCTTCAACAAAGTTGTCATAAGAGTCATGAATGAAACCCTGGGATGTCACATCAAACACAAAGTACTGGAGGAAACCTGCTGGACCTGAGTGGGTATGTGTTCCACAGATCACTACATTTTTCTCTGTGTATCTGTTTCCATACAATGTCTCCAATCTTTTCAAAACCTTTTGTAGAGTAAAGAGAGAAAAAACAAACAAACAGTTAATGGGACCATGCCAGAGGAAAGTTACTTTGTTTCTACTTTTGTTTACTTTTTGGCAGTTGCAATTAAAATGATGCCCCACGATGTTTTTTGTTTTTTTAATCCATATAAAAATCTGTTAACACAGAAGAGCAGTGAATAGAATATAAGGGACACTCAAATCCTGTTTTCACCCAACTCACCTCTCTCTTTAAAACCTTTTCCACAGTCAACCGCAGCCTCCATTGTGTAATTCAAACTTTCCCTGTCATATTATTGAAATTCTGTTTTTCACTAAAATTTTGTTTTTTCCATTATTATAACTCTTTGAAAAGTATACAGCATTTTTCAGCCCTGGAAACTGCAGAACCAAGTCCAGGCTCTAGACACTATTTAACTGTGTGGGCACTTGCATGACCTAGCCAAAACACCATGAAATACATAACTGAAGGGCTGAGTCATTTCCATTGGTCACACCTATTCCCAACCATGGTAATCAGGTCCAAGTTTGGTTTTCATGGACCACTGTCCTGAAGGAGACAATTTAAAACGACTAATTTTAAAACTAATTTCTATTAGAAAACAGGGTGCGAGCATGTTAATTCTCAACAAAATACTGGCCGGGCATTGCTCCAGCCATTATTTTCTTAAAGAAAAATATGCCCGGGGAATTTCACAGAGCATAATTTTCGTGAGAAAATAGTGCCCGGGTACCGTTTTAACCAGGTCTCCAGGTGCCTTTTTCTAATCTACAGGCGCAAATAAAGCCTGGATGCCTGCATATTTTGAGCCCTGTCTAACAGTTATCCTAACTGAGATATCATGTTGGTTTTGACCTTTGGAGAGTCTTGTGACCAAAAATGACCTTTTACCTCCACTTAAACAAAAGGGATTACCTACCCTATTTGCCCTTTTAACATTTGGTGACCCCAAATGACCTTTGCCCTCTACCAAAATCTACAGGGATCATCTACTCAATAAGAGCAAACCACATACTAAGTATGAGATCCCTTACAGTTACCGATCTCGAGATATAGTGCTTACAATGTTTTGACCTTTTGACCTCTGGTGACCCCATATGACCTTTGAACCCCACCAAAACAACAGAGGTAATCCACTCAGTATGGGTAATCTACGTGCTAAGTATGAGATCCCTCACAGTTACCCCTCTTGAAATATAGTGTTTAAAATGTTTTGACCTTTTGAACTCTCCTTACCCCAAATGACCTTTGACCTCCACCAAAAACAATAGAGATCATCTACTCAATATGGCCAATCCTCACACCAAGTATGAGATCCCTCGGTTTACCCTTCTTGAGAGTGTTTACAAGCAATTTCTAAGGTATTTACTATTTGACCTCTAGTGACCCCATATGACATTTGACCTCCACCAAAAACAATAGGGATTATCTAGTCAATATAGCCAACCTACATACCAAGTATACGGTCCCTCAGAGTTACCCTTCTTGCGATATCATGTTTACAAAGTTTTAACATTTTGACTTCTCCTGATGCCAAATGACCTTTGACCCCCACCAAAAACAATATGGATCATCTACTCAATATGGCCAACCCACACACCAAGTATGAGATCCCTCAAAGTTACCCTTTTTGAGATACACTGTAGAGCGTTTACAAGCAAAGTGTCACATACATACACACACATACACACAACATCACCATCACATAGATTCCTTGCCTGCCTTTGGCAAGGAATCAAAAAGGCTTCACCAGTTAATCTGATTCCCTGATTCATGTTAAGCCCAAGCAGTAGCAAGTTTTCAGGCTATTATGTCTTTTGCTACTGTATAGACCTTTACAGTACATCTATCAGGCCTTAGACTAAAGTTTGGACACTACTTGACATTGATTTGGCTTCCCATTCAAACAGTATATGCAAGTCCATAATAACAGGTACAGTACAGTAGTAGTAGGCCCTATATTTGCCAACTATGACACAACCTAAGCTTAAGTCATGGAAATATCTCCAAACAAGCAGCAACTCAAACAATTCAGATGTGAAAGAGGATACCACTGACTCTGATTAATTGGCCAATTGAAAGCATTTTCCATTGTGTGTGAGAAAACGGGGGATAAAAAGAATCTTCAAATCTTTGGTTTTATATCATTTCAAGTGGTTTCTGAGTGAATTTTTTCATACCATCATATTAATACTGCAGCTCTGTTGCAACATCTGTGGATATCCAATGTAATTCAGTCCTCTTTCTTTGAAAATTTGGGAAATTTAATGGAAGTACAGGTACCTCTGCCATGTTATTTACTTATTATCAATGGACTTGTGAACATGCAGTTGGATCCAAGTCTAAGAGTAGCTCATAAACAAACATCACAATTTTTCATCTTCATCACTAAACGATATTGTTTAGTTTTAATTAAAATTACATTATTAAGAGCGATAGCAGACATTGAAACTTCCACTATATGTTTCTTCGTTAAATGGAGTTCCTTCACTGTTTTTATATACTGCCATAGGCGTACGAGACGGGGGGCAGGGGGGGCAGACTGCCCCCCAAAAATTTTTTTTTGAAAATTTCGAAATTTTGAAAATTTGGGCAAAAAAATGACCAAAATTTGGGCACAGAATAGGTGAAATTCTGGCAAAGATGAAGAAAAAGTGAAAAGATTGCCCCAATTTTCTACTGAATTCCCGAATTTTTGATCGAATTCCCGAAAAAAGTGCAAAAATTATCGTGCGCTTTGCGCGCATGTAGTTATTTGCCAGTATCACCTCTATCAGACTTTTGGAAAAGCTCTGACATGCACAGTCCTAATCACTTCCATATCAAAATTTCATAAGATATGAGTAAACTTGCTAATGGTATATGTTGTCTACCAATTTACTGTTCACTTTAATACTTTGCGCAGTGTGATTCTAATTTACCCCAAGGACCTAGTAAAAAGTTCACTTAAACAAGCAAGATGGAAAGATTTCCTAAAGGAGTAGAAATTCTTGGAAATATAACCAACTCAAATTTAGCAATTAATGTAGCACCATTTTGCATCTAGCCCACCTTACATGAGCAAAAAATTTTCAATGGGGAGGGGGATGCCCCCTCCCCTTAGACCCCTCCCCCAGGACCGGGATTCACATATTGTGACAATTCACCCCATCTTTGGAGATGGATCCATGCCCTTGACTTTGAGCAACTTTTTGAGATTCGGGCAAAAATTTCCTCCCCCCCCCCCCAAATTTGAAGAGTCCTGTACGCTTATGTATACTACACCATATCTATTGTATTATAAAGTCATCTATTCATACCCTGTTACATTGCATGTGGTACATAAGACTATAACGTTTTTGAATTAGCATCATTTTCGGCCTTTTGGCTAAGATCATCTGTAGTATGTTCTTTTTTATCCAGTCTAGAACAGACCTTTGATGTAGCGGTCTGAGGTTGAGAACTTGGTCAGTTAAGTTTGAATCCTTTAGGGGACGTAGCTCATCAGGAAGCCAGACTGGTGCAACAATATTGGGACCCCGTTCAAAAATAGCTGAAATGACTCAGCTCTAACATAACTCTTTGAAAAGACAGATGTCCAAAATGCTGCAATATATACCACAAAGAAACAATTTTTATGAAGGAAACTTACCCCTAGGTTGATTGCAGTTGAACCCATGCCAAAGTCGACCACCACCAAAACTTCACAGTTGTTTCCATCAGCATCATCACAAAAGATGAAAGCCCGACTGTACAGTCTTGTATGGATCCCTCTAGCTGTTTGGCCAGGGTGGGCATAACCCATCTATATACAAAAAACTGGAGTCATCAGATTTTAAATATTCCCAGTACAGGAGCACTAAACAAGCCATCTAATTTGAATTTCAAGGAGTTTTTTTTTTACAAACCTATTCAAAGTGTGACATTGTGTAATATGTACAGTATCTGAGTTTATATGAATGCTACATTTGAAACTGTGCTGAGAGGGACAAGCATGGTAAAGTACAGGTACCATACAGCCCACACAGTAAAATGTGACCAAGACTTCCAAGTCGCTAGGAACTAGGAGACAGTAAATCCCACTTTTGGCTCCTGGTCCTGGGGATTTCAGTGGAACCAGGATCTGTTTTTCCATGACCAGGAGCCATTCTCTAAAATGAAGAAAAATTGAAAAAATATTGCGTTGATTGTCAGAAATCTTCATCCCCAATTGAATTGCATGAGATTTGCTAGCACATGGCTACCCGTATGTTATCGATATGGTACATTGAATATAAGGGGGAATGTACACATTTTCAGGCCTGGTACAATGCCGGTCGCTGTTAGTGATTTCATGGTGATACAGCATGAATTTATATAGGTCTAATAACATTGGGTTTTATGGAATCCCTAGGATTGGTGATGACTGATAAGCCAATGTTCAAATTCTGAAACATCGAACAGATATTCAGTAAAGGGAAAATTTTTTTGGTTAAACAGTTTTTGCATCTAAGATTTTGACTGGGTGCTATTCGAAAATGTGTCGCCTGGCAAAGCAGCGTGGAGGCATACCAGGCGCAAAATCATGAAGACCATGGGGTAAAAATCACCCAGCGTCAGATTACGGGAAGCCTTGAATGTGACCCACTAAAACATGCTTAGACTGCATAAAGGAAGAGCTGAGATGTTGGGAGCTGGAGCGGGTTGATGTAAAATGAACAAAAGAAGACCTGGAAATTCTGGTACGTGTAATTGGATCTACTGCAGGTTTAGTGTGTACTGACAGGGGACACACTCACGATCGAATGAATGATGATAAGTTTGATAACCATGATAATGACAATAAAAAAATACATACCAAGGAATTATGAACTGGATGTACAATATTGCTCAAATTTTCCATTATTAGCCATTTTGAAATTTACTGAGACTTTGGTTGTAAAATGGTTCAAAATGTTAAAGTTATATATAAAAACAGCTTGATACCACATTAAATCACATTTTCCCACATTTGTGTAGCACTTCAACCAACTTCTGTAGCAAAATGACATGAAATGCCAGTTAAAGTATTTTTTAAATGCCCTGTATTAATGTTTCAGAAAAATACAACATATATATATATATATATAACGCTAATTCCCCCCTTAAGGCGAAAGTCCTTATATCTTCCTACCTTAAGGCAAAAAAAAATAATAAAATACATAAGCATATATTTCCCCCCAACGTCCTCAAGATA
>WURT03661382.1:0-18126 GCA_009936505.3 Holothuria glaberrima
GATACTTAATGATGTTTGAGGTTCAGATAAGGCATACAGACTTAAAATTACCGGGGTGATGAGATCAAGAAACGCCCTGATGCATTATTCAGAAGATTGAAGTTCCCCTAGCATGATGGGTACCGATTCTGCGAAACTCGAAATTTTTCGCTGTGGGCGGAGCATCCATTTTAGAGAATGACGTCACAAGCCTCATTATAGGCGGCTTCGAGGCTTGACTGCAAAGAAGGAAAACCACTTGGCATGTGTGACCGAGGGCTCATCTTTCATTCTAGTATCAATTCGGTGACGTAAAGCCGTCCGATGCATTTGCGGAGCCCTTTAGCAAATTGTGCATAACCTCCCGTTCGTTGTGGCTGTAGAGACCCTTACAATCTGATAAGTCGACTCCAGATATTTTAATCTACATCTGAAAAAAGATTTCTCTTTGTCCCAAACGATTTCAAAAACGGGGTTTTCATCAAAATGGCCCCACATGTTTTGCTGACCAGACAACTCGTCACGTTACCTCTAATTGTGTTCTGATATGTGAGACCATTGACCTGATTTATTGATAAGGTATTCACACAAAAGGGAAGCTTGTAAATGTCAAGCAATCCCCACTATAGCCTTATCCAGAGCACCAATAGGTCTGTTTGCTGTCATTAGGATATATCACAAAACCTAATAAACTTGAATCCATAGAAAAGAGCAGTTTATAGACTGCTTTATGAAAAGATGGGTAGCACGTACGAAAGAGAGTATCTTTTTAGTTTAGTTGGAATAACAACGTCTCTAAAACACGTAAGCCTTTTCGAAAGTGAAGTTCTCCTTTCGAAGAGAAGTAACAACGACCATTGGAAAGCATACAAATTGTTTTACAATAAGGCACAACCCGATAGGGACCATCGCCCCACGTGTACCCCGTGTATCCTCTGACAGCGTAGGCAGAACAAGCAAAGATGAAGTTCTTTTAAATTTTTGACCACAATCTGACAATAGCAATAACAGGTGGATGTCAGTCACCAGGTTAATAACCGATGTGCTTGCACAATGAAGGTGGGCGAAGACCACCCAATCCTGGGATTAAACCGATACACCCGAAGTCGGTTTTGGGTGGTATTGGTAATCTCGCACCGAGTCAACCGATGGTTGGGTGCTATGATCAGTCATGAAACCGACATCATTTCGATCTCAAATGGCCAGTCAGTCTGTTTTCGACTCGAACCGAGAGAAGCTAAAAACCGACCATCCAATTAGTGTAACTTAAGTTCAATGCCTCTTTCAACACACAGTACCTTTTCTCCATAACAAATGCTATGTATGTACTTTATAGTCTTAAAAAACCGAAGTAACCCTGTTAAAGGTCCACATATATCTGCATATCAGGGAGATTTTATTGACTGTAGGCTCTATATTTGTCATTCCAGGAACCTTGCTTGGGTTTTTTTTTATGGTCCAGAATGGTGTAAGAAATTCGTTGGTTTGGTTAGATGCGGATACATTTAAGTTAGATGGAAAAAGGAGGTATATGGACGTAAACATGTGGGAATTAGGTTTAAATATTTGTAAAAACAAGTTATTATGGGCAGCAACTTAATTCTTCACGTACGGCTGTGCACGAACACAGCACTCTGTGTTCATATACGTACATTCATATTTATGATACCCCTATCGTGCGTTTGACAGGAATCAATTAAACCTAATCTACAGATTGTCAGACTGATGGTGTGAAATTGCGAGCTAATATCTAATTGTGCACACCCCCTGTAACCTTGACATGTATGAGGACTTCTAAATCATAATTATTATTACAACGTCAAAATATTCATTTCAACACCTTTAACTTCAAGCGAAGATAAAAATGTCTTTAAACAAGTTTCGTTTTGGAAGTCACAGTTAAATTTAGAGCGCAAAAATTATCGAAGTTTTTAGTTTCATCATTTGTTTTATTTGACTTCCTAGTGCATAATACAATTCGATCCTAGGCCGAAGCTTGAGCGAAATGGTTGGGGCAGTTTATGACAGCGTCCAGTGGTGTACTTAGGATGGTTGGCACCCAGGCGCATTTTTCCTTTGTAACCTAGTAACCCCCTGGGGGGGGGGGGTTCTAAGGGATGGTTCTTGGCGGAAGACGTGACATTTACTTAAGGTCGCTTCTATGCAAATTGGTACCGTCTTTGGCAAAGCTATGAATTGATGACATGTTTAGAATTTCTCACAGTGCAGCGTCTTTCTTCTAACTTATGTAGGGGGACGGGTTGTCTCGGGGTCTGGGTGATACCTCTGCACCTTGAGAAGTTTTGTGTGTGTATGTTAGATGGCTAAGAAGGAAAACTGTGCTATCTTTGAGAAAGCTTGGGACTGGTTACATGTTTAGAATTCTCATTTGAGTCCCTCTTTCTATTTTCATTTTGCAGGGTATAAGAGAGAGAGATGCAGTCTAATGTCTATCCCCTTTGAGAAATTTTTGCCTCTGTAAGGCTGCTTGGATACAAAATGGTGCTATCTTTGACACAGCTGTGAATTGATTTTATGTTCTAAGAATTCTCAATGCTTAGTGTGTTTTCGGCTGTGTGTGGTATAGCAAGAGACTGGTATCCGATGCAGACCTTCCACCTTTTAGTGAGCTACCATTGGTTGATGCGTAGCGTAGCGTAGGGCTATTTTTTGTCAAACTACCTCCCACATTGGCAGAAATGGCCCTTTTATAGACCACTAAGGTTATCTGACAATTTTTGACATTTCGTGCCTCAGAAACCTTTAGACTTAAAAAGAAGAAAAGTCAACTTAAAAACTTATCCGGTCAAAGCACCTTTTAGGAGAAAACAACTAAAGACACTTTAAAGCTCATTGAGTTTAGCATAGGAACTCCCGGGGAAAATTGAGAAAAGATAATCTCTATATGCAAATTCCGGCCAGGTTCTGAGGACCTTAAAAATAATCAATACAGTGGATTTTTAAGTATTTTCAGTATTTTTCAAACAGTTTTTTATAATGGGCTTGGAATAGTCAGGAACCCACACAGGCTACGACCTTGCCCCTTGTACATACTTTTTGTGATTTTCGAATTTATGAGGTTGTAAAGTCAAGAAGCTAATTGCATGTGCGTCAGTCGTCTGGGGACGGGGAACTTGCCATTGACGCACTATTTTAAAGTGCGGACAAATATCTTACATGTTTTAACACTATATCCCATGTTCGGCCATTAGCGCGCCCACTGTTTTTCTTTTATCGGGGATATTGCGACTGACTGTATTTAGTAACGATCTAGCTGATGTAATAGCTGTTTGTAATTTCTGTAGATTTTCCCCATTATGAAGACACCGGGGAGCTGCCACTTAGTTAGAGTGACAGCTCCCTGAAGGTACTTTAGAAGTTCAGGCAACGCCACCTCCCACGGGAACAAACTCGTAGTCATCTTTAACTGATAAAGCCTGAAAGCTTACATTATGATTTACATTTAAAAAGGAAATTTCACCCTTTCAATTGACGCAAACTTAGTTTCCTGTTTGCCTTGAGAAACATTTTTTTTAAAACCAACGCACCATCCTGTTGGAAGTACTACAAACTTCACTTACGCCTAAAATTGAAGAGTGCGCAAACTTTAAGGTTATTATCAAGTTGTTGTTAAAGGCCATGGTCGGTAAGAGCTATTTATTTGTTACAGAGAAGAGTCATCACTTTTATTATGTATAGGTAGTTAAACTGTCCAAAGGTCAGAATATAAAAGACTATTTCAACAAGTAAAACGGTCAATAAGTAGATAAGTACACAACTTAAATATGTTCATATGTAAGTGCTTTTAGTATCTGAATATAGATTGTTTGGGTTATTTGGGTCACTGGTCGTCATCGGATAAGTTTGGGTAGGCTTTGATATTGCAGCCGTGGATATACGTGTTAAAGATAGAAATCGTCCACAGAATGTTTCTACCAGGACATCTTATCTGTAACAACTTTTTCGAACCTAATAGTAGAAGCTCCTGTCACGTAAACAGAGGCACTACAAAAAAGGAAGATGAACTTTAAAAACACTCGCCGGATTCTTCAACGTAGAATTCATCTTACATTTTCTAAGTGAGTATGCAGCCTTTTGTGTACCCCAGCTACTTAAATTAAGGATGGGTACTTCCTAAAATCTTTCGTTTAAAACATTTCCTTCAAGACAAGAAGTTATAAGTGATGAGTATAGTTAGCGTATAGCTCCAACGAAGAGTGAAGAAACTTTAAACGATAGAATCAATCCTCTTTAAAGGAACTTTGTTCAAAATGTTCATTTGGTAGCTACAAGAAAGCCGGTTTTGATTAAAACGATGGACACATTGCCACTTTTGAAGGAGATTGATATATATATATATATATATATATATATATATATCTTTACCTTGCTAGAGTCCTATATCTATGACCGCAAGGGTAAGTGACAGTTGTTGAAGTTTTGATGAAGGGAGTAATTCTTACCACCACGGGAGATTTGGAATTGTAAAGGGTGGGAACTTTTCAGGTGAAAAAAAAGAGTAGGAATCGTCTTGGTGGGAATTGTTAGGGTTTTGAGGGTACCTCCTGCGTGTAATTGTCCGGGTGGAAATTGTCTGCAAATTTGATTAACATTTAAAATTAGAGTCTAGCAATCTCTCTTTTGTAGAGCTGAGGCAGTGAAAGTTGCGCAAACAATTCTAACTGAAGTGATCACTAACTCTTCTAAAGCTTAGCACAAGCATATTCAAACAATATGCTGTTGTACGTGACGTAATTTTTCTCTTGAAAATTTCGATTGCCCACTTTATGATTCTTTAAGATACCTTTACCCACTTTTGTGGGTGTATGATGTTATTATGACGCCACTTTTTTCAAAGCCTCATCAAAAATTCAAAATATTGTTTTTGTTGTGATATATGTGTATACTTCTAAAACTTATATGTTAACATGGTTTTCTTCTGAACCTGCACGTAAATTTCTGAAGGTTAGCGTGAGTGGTTAAAGCCTTCTAGTGTCATATTGTGCGATCTCTTCCTTGTCCAGGCTTAGGTCTTGTTTTCTAAAATATAACAGAGGGCGCAATAAGCATACTCACATTCTCAAGGTTTAAGCCATTAGATGTCTGATAATGAGCTTCCACATGTTCACAAGCAGTTCGAAATTTCAGGTGTATAGCCATAGATCGTTTAACCTTATCAGTAAGAGATGTTCGAGAGGAGACTGAACCTGTGTAAGCCACCTTTTAAAGATGATAAATTGTTGGATCATTACATTTGATACTTTCAAAATTAGGCTAGTATGCACTGAAAAGTGAATGACGTATATTGGACGTGTTCCCACCTTTTCATTGGTTTCTGCCCAAATTGCTTCTCCTGTAAACGAGCTGTGGTTAAGAATTTTCAGTGTATTTTTTATCCGTTTGTCACCATTAAGAGGAAATTCTCGGTGAAACACATTGATTACTATCCGATGATACCAAGAAATCTACATTTCCTTTCGTAGTTTTTGCCTCCGTTTACATAGTAGAGCATGATTAATGATATTAAAGTGTCATATTACCCACGGGCATGGATTAAGTTTGATAAAAACACATGCATAGATATCATATCATCAGCTTTTTAATAGCAAATGTAATATGTCTCTCACTAGGTTTTCAAATTATTAAAAAAGTATGACAAACATATTTAGTTTACATAGTAACTAAGAACGAAACCAAATTACAAGTGGAATGTTTGAGTGAAACAGGATCGATTCATGTAATGCATTTTACTTGGTCTTTGCATGTGTTTTTATCACACTTACACACATAGAAAACCCGTATGTGAGAGAAACTAGGTGAACTGCTCTTTTATTCTTATTCACTATTTCAACACACACACTTTAAAAACAAACAAGGTATCAAATACTGTTTATTAAAAACACAAAGTCATCTTAAAATATTGCCAGACGGTTTCTATTGGCTATTTATTTCCCAGTTCAATCAACAAATTAACCTATTGCGTAACCGACTCTGACAAAATAATATCAATCAGTTACAAACGTACGGCCCACTTGTAATATTGGGCTAAGTTTAAAGATTGCGAAATATTGCTGTAGTCAACCACCTATCACTTAAAACACAGAACGTTTCGTTCATGACATTGAGAACGGATATTAAAAGCTTTCTGTGACACTAAATTCATTAAGAAATAAACATTCTATCCAACAGACTTCGGAGAGAAAAAGTGAATGTATGACAGACTCTAGGATAATTGTAAGGCATGCTGTAAAGCGCTTATATTGATTAAAAACAGAAGGTTAGCTATAAAACAATCCATGGTGCCGATTTCATGGACGAGTTTCAACTAAGAGTGTTTTCAAATTGATTTTAAGCCCGTAAATCTATCGTTTCGTCTAAATAGCCTGTACAGTCTGTGGGTTGATCATAGAATTTTTCACATGGGTTTATGGAACATTGTAAGCTCGAAAATAACTGAGGAGTTCCCCTATGTTAGAATCAATAACTGGATGCAAAATATTAAAGACGTCGGTAATTGGTGGAAAAGATGTATCATATAGTGCTTAAGTCAGAGTAAGCTGGACTTATCATGACAATGCTTCTAATTAGCCTCATTTCTCATATTTCACTTCCTGTAGGTACCGAAAGTGTGAGAAATTGTAGTTCTTGTGGACAGGGATTGCATATGATTACTATGTAATGGTAAAAAGTGTCTGGTCACGAATTTGTAATAAATGATTTGAATCCTTAATTACGCTATCATTGCCATTTCAGTTGTGAGTCAGATGTGCAGAATCTCTTAGTTTGATCATTTATTATCAAGATGTGAGTAAATTTCAACAGGTGTGGAAAAATCATGAATTTTGTGAACCAACTCCATAAGCCCCTTTAAGCGTCAATAGCAAAAATAGCTTATCTCTAATATATCCCGTGTGCAATAATATGTGAATCTTCGCGGTCCGGTTGCACTGTGGGGATATTATTGATTTGGTATGACAACTCTCACTCAGCAACGCAGGCTATCTTTGGAACTGAAATGGGTAGATGGATACACTGGTGCGTCTTGCAAACAGCGTGGCTCTAGGGTACAGACGAAGGCTAAAAGATATCAGGCTTTAAAAGCAAACGCATGAGATATGCGACCAATCTACCGAAATAAATGTGCTGAATTCTTTCTTGCACAGTCAAACAGAAAATTTCAAAGCCCATAATAGCATTGCATGAAATTTTAGTTCTATTTGCACTGCCATGATTCAGCGCCAAAAGCTTTCCGCAAACAAATGCTAAAGAGAAAATTGAGAAATAGTTTTTGCATTCTTAATTTGCTCCTCTTTTCATCGATTTCTTTGCCCTTGCAATGACAACCAGCTCGTCCTTAAAATATTGACTGACTATCATTATGTCCAAAGTATGTGATAACACTATAGGAAGCATGCTGTCACATACTTTTAGTACCTTAAAAGACATATTTCAATGGGAGAAGCATCTTCATTACTTGGAAAATTGATAACAAGAACTTACACAAACAGCAGTGTTTTGCAGCCATGTATTTTTAATCAATTTTAACCTTGAAACAAAAGCAATTTTCCAATACCCAATGAAGCTTTGAATTTCATGGTCTGTTTCCTTTGTTTCGTAAGAAAAAACTTAAATTTTTTACCTTCGCGCTAATCAGGGAAAAGACAAGAAAGCACTTTTCTTTGTATTATTTCGATATCACTAATGAACATCACATCCTTCAAGATGAATGCTTTTAAATTTTCTGGAAAGGTCATAATCAGTCTAAGAAAAACCATTTAAAAATATTGAATTATATCAGTTACTTAACCTAGGCTACCGAAGTACCTTAAAAAAGAAGTAGACACCTTCTAATATATGAGCCTCTGATTGAAAGTATCGATTAAAGTAGCAAATATATTTGTATTAGGTGAAATGTTTTTCATTCAAAGTTTAAAGATGTGATGTAGAAAGGTCTACATTTTATCAGTCTAACGTTCCAAAGCTCTTTCCTGGTTTCAGGTTATTTGCTACTTTCTTTCACACTTAACTATATCCCTATATCATATCTAGTTCCTTTTAAAAAAAAAAGACAAAAGGCCATTGCTCATGCAAAATGCAGATTATCAATAAAATTAATGCAAATAATCAATAAAATAAAGTAAATTAATGTAACGACATTAAAAATGAATAGTCCATGATTATTATTATTTCGTTTCAATTAATCTTAATTTATAAAACAAAAGGTGATAGTATTCCTAATGGCTATTACTCAAATGTAACATGCAAATCGATTGGGTGATTTAGAAAAGTACCTAAACATAACTTGATTTTAAAATTTACTCGGAAAACCTTTTCTTCTCCTTATTGTAGTTTTAGTATTATAGAACACTTCTACTGAATGGCATTTCTTCGTCATTTGTAGCATACTGCTTCTTTGCATTTTAACCATCAAGCCGAAACGTGACATTAATCTGTCAACTGTTCCTGCCATAACTGATGTAGCGTCTCGTCACCTATAGTCTTTACTCAAATATTTATAGTGTTTTCAATCAGTACACGTTACGGTCCTTGATAATGGTATCCTGGTCACTGGAAAGGTAGCTGACGTTTTGAGAGTAAAGACCTGGGAAAATGGAGAAATATTTACAACAAACAAGTTTTCTGCAATGCGGAAAGGCTTTTGACAAGTTGACAGACTAGACAGAAGTTTATGTAAGTCAAAGTACTTCACGTCTAAACTTGAGGGATGATTTCGAAATCAAAGGAAGATAATTTGAGATGATATCAAATCAAGAAATTAAATTAAGACAGACTTACATCAAAACAATCAATTTTCAGTACGATGCAGTTATTAAATGTAATCAAGGGCATTGGAAGCGGGGGCTGAGAGGCGACAGCCTCCCAGCGAAATTTGCGGGGCGAAAGTATGCTTCAGCCCCCTCCCCCACTTTCCAAGGACGAAAACCCATAATTTGTCTCTTCTGAAAGAAATGTCAAATATTCGCAGTAATTAATCTAAAAATTTGTCCAAAATGATGCAGCAAATTGCATCTAAGAACCCTCTAAGGCCCCTCCAATATCCAAAAATTTTCCAAAGGGGAGTGGCACCCCTAATCTTAGACCCCTCCCCAGGACGGGGATACGAAACAAGGTTCAGCTCCCAGTCTCGATAAACTCCCTATGCCTATGAGTGTAATTTAGATGTTGCTTCATATGTCTTTGGAAGTTATTAGTGCATGTGCTTAAGGGGATGCCTTGATAGACCTATTGAAATTGCACAAGTTTGAAGTAACCTCACGATGTAAAGTGCAATTCAATTATGAGCTTCCTTTTCCGTGACTTTACATTAGAAATATCTGATATTGCCAAAAATAGTGGGGTGATCTGTAGTCAACCTTAGGACCTTAGAGTCCTTCACAAGGCTGGGTGCTTGATTTTATTCTAACTTAACTCGAACATATTTAATAAATTTAAAGGTTTATGCTACAACGCTGTTAATATTCACTGTTATGCTTTTATCCTAAAATGGCAACTGTGATACCATTGTGTGTATACATTGTTCGTAATTGTGTGATTGTGATTGTTGGTTTAGTGTATTCTGGAACAATGTTTGCTGCTTACTTAGACCTACAGACTTTTGTTTAGTTAGTTAGTTAGTTAGTTAGTCAGTCAGTCAGTCAGTCAGTCAGTCAGTCAGTCAGTTAGTTAGTTAGTTAGTTAGAAGAGGTTTAACGGTCCAGTTTACAACCAATTGGTTCAAGTCGAGCTGGCCACGGTCTTTTTTCCAGTTGTGGCTCACTGGCTTGTTTTCCCTTACTCCATTGCTTATGCGGAGCATCACTCACAACGGCAGAAGGTTCCATTTGTAAAGTCTTTGGTATGACTCGACCTGGGAATCGAACCCGGGCCTCCCGCGTGAGAGGTGGATGCTCTTTTGTTTTGTTCAGATATTCCAACAACATTTTTCAGCTAGTGTACTGCTTTCATACGACAACGTACTTTATATGAGATATTTGAGACTGAATTAAGCGAAATCATGTTTTCCAACCTTAAACAATGCAAACAGTATTCTATAATGGCGTTATGTCTATAAACCAAAGTCGTTTTAACCTTTTTCAAATCAGATTTTATAATACTGTAGCAGAACCTATAATAAAGTTACCGTATGTTTTGAAAAACGTAAGTAACGTTTGACGAAATCAAGCCTCGCCAAGATTACTTCCGTTGCAATATTTTCTCAAAGAAGGCATTATCTGATTATCTAAGTGATATCTTCTTGCAGAGTTTGACCCACACTATTTACCGAAGAATGTCGACAAACTATTAAAGCTAATACTTGATGATGTATAAAAGTAGTGAAATTTCACCTTTTTACAACCAACATAAGGCAAAATCCATTTTAAACCTTTGTTTGGAAAACTGTATCAAATTAAAGGAGATTGATAGCAATTTTCCGTCACTTTAATAAACTTTTCTTACAATGGAACATGATGAAGAGATGTTCATTGCAAAAAATCTCACTGATTTGTTTGATTAACTGCTGTAAAAACTCAGCGGGCCGTCCAGATCAAATACATTAACGCAAATTGTTTAAAGGTTACTGGTCGTCTCTTTTTTTTTTTTTGTGGGAGGCGTACCAGAAATTCAACACCTTTGTAAGAGGACATTTTAAAATTTAAAATGTAAAAATTTAACTTCAATTGCTTGAAACACAATTTTATTGCTGCATTTGGTTGATATGTTTATGATCGTTGTGATAACTTGAATCACAATCCCAGAAAATGTTGTCTCCCAAAGTGAAAACCAGTCACCTTTAAGTCTTTAAAGGTTGACTTGGTTTCCCATATGTGTGGTAGATTTTTTTAAATCCAAAACCAAGGTACAGCTCACTCTAAAAACGTTCGGTTCAGATTTGAACAGAATCCTTCAAATTGACACTGAACCAAAATTTAGTCAAAAATTTCACTACATTTGGTTCATTTTGAACAGGTACGGTTAGTTTTGAACAAAAACTAGTCAAACATTTGACCCTTTGGGGTTAAGTACCCACTTGATCAGTTTTCTTTTCAATTTGAACTGGACGCTCTTTGATTGTGGGGTGATGTGGCTGTGGAACAATGACAGAATTTGATCAGTGTAAATCTACTACCTTTCAAGTAAACGGCAATCAATTTACGATTCACTGCCACCTCCAAGTACTCATATTAGGTAACTTACACGTAACTTTAGGAAATGAGTTCTTTTACAAAAAGGCGACGACTTATGGATTCGGACCTCAATGGGAACTTTTTCATCCTTCGTGTCTCACGGGAATATTTGATATTATTGCTTTTCAGTGAGTATATTCCTTGTCCACAGGCTATTCATAATAATAGTAACGCTCTAATAGGATTATAGGCTTACAAAAAGCAAGTTTTCCAAAAGAATTACGTTAATTAATGTTTTATTTAATTTAGCAGAACGGCAGAAATAGAAAATTGTCTTAATAGTTTTCTCCTCCCTGAA
Organism: Holothuria glaberrima; assembly: GCA_009936505.3. Lineage (NCBI taxonomy): Eukaryota > Metazoa > Echinodermata > Holothuroidea > Aspidochirotida > Holothuriidae > Holothuria > Holothuria glaberrima. The sequence continues at coordinate 11,464 of WURT03661382.1, forward strand.
TAAAATGGTAGAAATCGGTGCAATCTTTATAGTGTCCTATCAATGTTTGTAAACCTATTTCAATTTACATCCGGTAAAACTCTATCACATATAACTAGGGCACTGGTTTGGGTTATTTCGAATTAAACTCCTATTTCAATTTATTGTTTAAAAGTGGCATTTTAAATTCAGTCCTGGGGATTGATATGACTGATGTTGTTTTTAGAGTCTTGTTCATCCTTCGGCTGTGATTCTCGTCTTAAGTGTCATTACATACCTTTAAGGTACTCCCAGTCGACCGCTCTGACATTAACAAAAACAGCATGAAAAAGACGAATGTGTCATTTAACATGTATCACACTGGAGAGCTGTCCTCCTGTTAAAATAAAAGCGAACATCTTCGTACACCCTTGCTAATTCTGATTTGTATTCATCTTTTGTTGAATGCCGCACACTAGTTTGATTTTCACTGGAAAGTAATTTGTCACAATATACCCTTTAGTACATTTTATTGCCAAATTATTTGAAATGATAGCTCTTGAAACCTTCGCTTGGAACCGCCGGCGATCTTATATTTCGGTTACTGATATCACGAGCTAGATACATGTAATTCTTGGAACGCATTGATAAATTATGTGTGCAACCAATGTCGTGTTGGTAAAATCACTTCTCAACATTTCGAACGGTACCCTTAGGTGTTCTTTGGAGATTATTCATCATCAATGCAAAAACAATGATTTCAGACACTTTTTAAGTAATGAAAATCTTCCTCGAAGGTAATTTCTTGAATAAAATAGTCTATACAGCGTACTTAATCAGGAAGTGATTGCTTTGTAGATAATACCGAAAGTTATTCCAACTTTGTATCACCAACTGCATTTATTTGGCAACATTTTGTTAAATACTTTTTTAAAGGAAATGTTATAACATTTCTGCGCTTGATTTTATATTCATGACACACTAGAAAATGAGACGCCCAGATGTGTAAACTATGGATGTTTTATTGAAACAACATTTCCACTGGGAAACGTTACTATTATTCTCAGAAACATTGATCTATGAAGATGAGAGTAAGTGAGCCCATATATTAGGGCATGACGTGATCAATGTAATTGCAAAACTAGAATAAAAGGTGCACGCTGAATGTAATTCAATGAAGGTTTTAAGTCAAACTTTTAAATGCAAGGGTAAGTCGCAAGAATTCAAAGTGTAGCTTCCTTGCTAAAGTTTCGTCACAGGTCCACTTACTTACATGACATTAATGTAACAGTTACTCACTTTACTTGTTTCAGATCTCTACAGTAGTAAGAGGACTAATTAATTGTTGACACTAAAACTATGTTCAACGTGTAATTATAGCCATTAATTACCTCTTCATAGGTTTACCATTTGCTTGGCAAGGGGTATTGTCTCACGTTTACCTGGAATATTTGTGACTCATGAAATGATTCAGACAGTGCTTTCTTCTTAATGAAATTCACTTATGGCATCTTTGTAGTTTTCGAGCCTCAAATATTCGAGATTTATGTCTAAACGTAAAGAAGACCCATCTTCCTTACAGGAGGGTAAGACTACTTGTTACTAATGTCCTTATATCACGGCACCATAATTTGTGATGTAAGTCGTTATTGAAATGTAACGTTGTGAGAGAAAATCCTGATTAATAGATAATACTGACAGAGAGCACGTGCGCACTACATTGTCCATGGGAGGAGGGAACACATGCGAAGTATATTTCTAATTTGAAACTGGTATGTTTAAAATTGTGTGTAAATAAGCAAATAAAGGCATTGACCACACATAACAGTAGCTAAATTGTTTTGGAATAATAAGCTAGAAAGATTTAAGGCATGGTAATCCGATGGTCTTGCAAAGAGAATAGCCTAATTTCAAAGCTAAAAAGAATCACAGGCTTGAAAAGTACTTACAATACCATTGATATTTAAACCATGGACGTTTGAGATCTTATTTGAAATAGGACATAAAGTGACACTGTATCGTATTTAAACTTTCACAGGAGTCTTTTAAATGCTTTAAGATCATAGCAAAAGTCTCCTTCGCCGGAGTTCCTTATATCTCGCAAGTCTTTTTAATTGCAATTTAAAAAGGACTTGGCCTCAATTTCGATACCTATCTATGATCTTTCCAAGCAGTTCTTGGATGTCATTTTGGTGATAAAAAACATTTCTAGTTCAACTCTGAAGCACAGTGTTGCCAAACGACGGTAGTAGAATCACCACACAAACATTGCACATGGTGATGGAGATGTAATTTACAATATCCTACTACAAATTAAAATGAAAACCCATCATTTAACAAAAATTTGCTTCTGAGTTCTAAGTAAGCATAAGATTCCTCTGTCGTGGCAATTCATTTACAGCTTTGCTGATTATGAGCACAGCTACCGTAAAGACAATGTACACAATAGCGATGTGGAGCCAGAGAAAGACGTAATTAAGGAAATTCTCTATTCAAATATGCAATATTAAATTGTTAGGAAGGGCTTGACTGTGAAAATGTTCAAACATATTGACATTTTGACGATACAGATGACATAACAAGTTCACTGTCTCGATATCTTTTCAAATATATGACTGAAATACTGCCGTTTAATATTGCATAGGTAATGATGCATGGTAGACAGAATATTGACTAAACTGAATTAATCAACTTAGTAGTATTAAACTTAAAACATGGCTGAGCGTACTTTAAAGTGTAAACATGACCACCCTCTACACTACGCTAAATAGCAACAACTGCGTAGCACTATCAACGGAGGAAGAACACGAAGATAAAAGGGGTTTTGCCTTCATTCGGCAAACAAAATATTCGTAACTTTTATTGGTTATGTTAAATTCCTTTACCTGCATATATAAATGTTTGACAATTTTTCAAAAGTTAAAGATATGACAAGTGCTACTTCGATGGGTAAAACTGACACAGGTTGTGGGTTTAACGTATCCATGCCGAAGCGGTCGTTTTGATACGGGACAAGGGTCTTCCTACAAACTGAAAACCTTTCCAAGGGCTTCCCCATCACGGCGTACAAAAGGCAACCAAACTTCTCTGAATGTTTAGTGAGAGCTTCTTATCCCAGGGAGTTGTTTTTTAGAAAGAATAATCTTTCCGAACCAATGATCACTTTACTTTTATTTCTATCAATACAGTCCACATTATTGCTTGTAAACGTTGCAAATTATTATACATAGGCAAAACCAAACGACAATTAGCCGATCGTATAACTGAGCATCTTCGGTTCGTTAGTCTCCATCTCCCAGGTTTTTCCATCGCCACTCACTTCAACTACCCTTCACCCTGTAACAACAGCGATTTTATCGTCACAGGAGCCATTCTCTACAAAATCAATGACTTTCAATTGACCGATTGAAATCGGAAAATAGACTAATTTTTCAAGTTGGTACTTTAAGCCCCTGTGGTTTCAACGTAAAGTTTGAGGTTTTCTTTTGTAATAATTGAATATCTTATCTTCTATGGCGAATTGTGTGCACTGAATTAATTTTGTGGGTGTGTGGCATTTGTGTATGCTCGTAGCATTTTGACGGGTTTTTGTGTGTTCGTCTGTGTCCCCTTATATGCTTTATATGAACTTGTTTTCATACTAGCTGGTATCGTCTACTTTCACGTTAGTCGCCTTATCAGGTGGCAAAAAAGCAACTGATTGTTGACACGGACAAACGTACAAATTAGAAAACACACAATGAATAAGGGCAGTGACAAACAGACTAGGTTTGTCCGTTCCCGGACAAACCGGCTATATGTTTATCCGTGCCCTGAAGTGGTTAACACAGGTAACAACAAGGCAAGAATAGCTGATTTATAGAAGTTCAAGTCCAACGTTTCGGACCATGTGTGTGTTCAGACCATGTCTGTGTGAGTGTGTGTGTTTGTGTGTGTTCTTTGGCACTGTAAACCCTCGTTATGAATCATTGGGTAAAAGATGCAGTTGTGGTTACCTTTTTATGGAAGATACAAACATCTTTGAAAGTTGCGTAAACCTTCATCCTACATTTCCAGGATGTGTCAAGTCAGAAAAGCATGTCCAATAAGCCGAGAAGGTTTAATCCAAGGTGCAAGGAAATAAGGCTTAGCTTAATATATGAACCAAAGCAGGTAGAGTTTTATATGTCAAAGGGTTAGGCCCAGCTGATTGGAAGGTAGTTATTTTTGGTACAACTTCAGATAATCAATCATCGCTGTAGACAGCAGTTAACAAAAAGAAATGAACCCACCTATTTCGTTGCATACAAGTAAAGAGGTGGAAAAGACCAATTGTTAGTTCCTCGTATCAATTTCCGGTCATCTCAAACATGATGATAAGTAACGAGTTTTCAGCAATATTTTTATTAGCATGAAATGATAAATGACTGTTCTGTAACAGTAAGCTGTACTTGGTTGATCACGGGTGTCGTGTTTTTTAAGTATTCCCCTCTCGTCTTGCCTTTTAGTGGTTCTTTATTTAAAGACGGTTTATTTTCATGGCAGGTAGTGCCTATCGTAAAAAACGCATACCAATTTCGCTTTTAAGCATGATGATTTCCACAAAATTATACGATTACCAGGTAAATTATCTTTGGCCTCACTTTCTTGTGTTCCTTTATATGAGCTATCTAAAATTACCAAGGTGGATGCAAATTTTCCAGTCAAGGAAGTATCACAGGCTTTCAAAACGTCATAATTGATCTCATATTGATCCATAAAAGCACGCTGACGTATGATCCCGACTTTTTCAAATGGTCGGCGGGGTGAAAGATGTTTCAATGTTGTTCCTTCTGACAGGTGGTATTAATAAGCTAATCCACAATCAGTCTTAGCACGGTAGTGCTGGCCATTGATAGTTTGAATGATGGAAAGGAATAGTATGTAGTGTTCTCCAGATTCAGTTAAACGAATAACATTCTATATGTCTAACACAAGTTTTCAGCAATGCAATGAACTGCTAAAAATCTACAATCGCGCTCACCAAGTCTCTAGATAGCAGCAACATTAAAACTGCCTTGATTCGGATATATTCAGGCGTCAGTAACAGCAAGATAGTCTAATTGAACAAAATAAATTTTGTCCAGACACATCGTTAAAAGTTCCAAGGGTCTTTGAAAGAAAAACATCATAGGGAGAACCCAAGTGGCTGACCTAATAGTATATTACGTGCAAGTACTCTTTGAAAGAAGTATCTACACCTTGCATCTCGACCCAGGCTATCTTGTATAGAAATTGTCTTGACGTAGTGTTTGTTGGGGTTTTTCTTTAACAAATTTTCATGGGTTAATGTTCGGAAGTGACTTAGTTGTCTGTCTTTTGTATAAAATGTATACAACGTTCGACATATGGGGATAGGATGGGGTGGTGACATGCATCTTGTATGGAAATTGTCTTGAACCAGTCTTTGTCGGGGTCTTTCTTTAAAGTGGGTATGACACGGCCAAAGTAAGTTTAACAGCAAATAATCTTTGGGTACAGTTTGAAACGAAACGAATGTTTTCCGGACTAAACTAGGTCCATATATACAGGAAATCGACCATGTGAATTCCCACATACAGGCCAGACCAAGCCCATCTGAAATCTGAAAGCGAAAAAACGTATGTTAGCGTATCCCAAGACGTGACGTGATTGGGGGCACAGTTAGTAACGCTACAGTACTATGCAGCTCACTCATCGTTCTGCACCCCGAATCGTGTGCATGCTAACGCGCGTTAGCTGGCTATTGCAAACACCTGTGCTATAGACCTTATGCACATGACGTCATAAAGCATGAAGTGCGCCCTCCTTTTAAGGAAAATAGTGGAAAACAGACGACAGCAGATAACGCACGCGACGTGCATGCAACAGATACAAGCACTTCGTTTAGTCATTGCAGTATATAGGCCTACTACTAATAGGCCGTATACTACACTGCAATAGGCCTATATAATTGTAATTATTCATCCAACATGTATAAATATGGTTAATTTTTGGTGTGTAGTCGGATGTTCGAATCATAGTTATAAAAGTGAAGTTTTAGTCATCAAGTTACACAGCCTGAGTGAACTGATTTCATAATTCATTTACTGAAAATACAGAAGTAAAGATTTCAGCATATACTGTACTTACTTTAATTACTTCTCTTGTGTGTTGACTTGGTGTTGAAATCATGTAAAAATATAGATCACTCCATTCTACTTTGGGAATGACATCTGACTTTGACTCTCGGTACTCTGCTTCAAGTAAATACGTTTTTTTTTCTCTCTCTCTCTCTTTTTCCTTTTTTTGAGATCAAATGTGATCATTTTTAAGTGTACCTTTGCTTTGATTACCTTCCCAACTCCTCAGAACATTTTGACAAAGAAATCGGAAAAGAAGCCATTTTAGGCCTACGTTCGGTCGGTAGTAGAATAAGGTAAAAGACTGATGTGTGAATCGACCGTGCAGTGCTGCAGCGCTACAGTGCTACAGTGCCACAGTACTGCACTGAAGTGCAGTGGCCCGGCAGCAGACGACGCAATGCAGACAGTCTATTGTTCTACGCGTCTAAGAGCGAGCGCAATGTCGTGCGTACAGTGCATGGTTCATTGTTTTCCTTGAATTGACGTTAGTGTGACGTCAATGCATAAGAGGTTCTTCACTGACGTCACAAATACATGTGACAACAGCAGAGTCCTCCATACTGGACGTCAAACTCATCGCGCG
>WURT03661393.1:0-18126 GCA_009936505.3 Holothuria glaberrima
TAGCGAAATGAGAAGAAATTCCCGACATTTACATAAATCCATATATTCTACTTATTAAGTTTCTTGAAAAGGTGGAAGGGTTTGCACTTTATTGATCTATAAGATACGGATCGAAACTGAGGAAGAGTGGGCAAGGGTACCGAAAATTTTGGGATTTATCACGGAAATGACCCTTTTGAAAGCTATAATAAGTCCACAGCCCATGGGTGGCGACAGAAATTTCCGACAGGGGGCCGGGGTATACGAGCCACCCCAAGTTCCGAGAGCGCCTATATGTCGAGGTGCCAGTGAGAAGGGGATATAAAACAGCTATAACTAACACTTCAAGAGCCGAGTTGGGCACTGATAGTACTCTTTTGAATCTGAATCGTGAAATTGGTTGGCTTACACAAAAAGCATATGTAAATCATTAAGGACAAAAAGAAAAACGAAAAGAAAAACTGTAAGTGGTTGTAGACCGTATCGGTGATAACATACATTTTATCGAAACTCCCTCAACTTGGGCAAACCGCACTGTGGTTGACCGGTGTCACTTGATGATCTGGTGTCACAGATGGGAAATTTCCGATTTTTTCATTTTTCAGAGCCGGGGAGGGAGGAATTACCCCCTGCCCCCTGTAGCTACGCCACTGGGCACACCAGTTGGTGGTCAGTTTAGATTGTGTTTTGTCTGCCCCCCCCCCCACCTATGTCGCTGAAGCTTCAATTCTGTCAATCGACGGAGCAGAATACTAATGATATAACATTTAGCATAATTTTACTGTAGGTGAAAGAATCAACTTAAAAGTATTTTTCTTTTGTATAAGTGTCTGTACCGAACAAATCCCCAGGAGACGCAACACTAAATAAAAATAAAAAACAGGAAAAAAAAAAAAAGCGAACGGCGACTTAATTTTTTAAACATTTTCAACCCCTAAATTTCTTTAAATTTACGAATAGCAACATAGGCATTGGAAGCTGTTCTCGGCTGGTGGTTTAAAGAGGGGTCTAAAGGGAGAACTGTCCCCTCCCCTTGAAAATTTTTGGAGTATTTGAGTCGTTAGATGTAATTTGGTGAACTTTAATGGGCAAATCTAAAGGAAAAGTACTCCATATTTTTGACATTTTTACATACGGAAAAAATAAGGGGTTTTCGTCCTTGAACTGAGGAGAGCCACTACAAGTTTAGCCCTCACCCCACCCCCTCTTCTCACTCCTAAGAAATGCAAAATTTTTTTTAGTATGTCACTTTCCAGTTAATTCCTGTTTCTGTCACAGGCCTATATACAGGGTTGCAAATAATTTTGGCGAGGTGCGGCCCACAGCGCATGCAACGATCATCGCGTACACGCATGTGCACATTAGACTACCGTACTAAAATCAGTTCATAATCACATTGTGGGGTAGGCAGGGGGCTGGGAGAGTGACCCCCCCCGACAAGTCTCGCCGAGCCCCCCCCCCCGATGTCCCCTACTGGAACGTCCTAAGATGGAAAAATTACAAGTATACAAGTATATGGTGACGTCGCATACTATTAAGCCCCACATGAAATGGTGCAGCTCCCTCCTCCAGGAACACCCCAACACCCCAAATAATTCTTTCTGGCTACGTATACTTCGATCACGTCTTTGCAGCTATACTGATACTGTAATCCTAGTCTAGAAAAGTCAAATTTACATAGCCCAGCTAATTACCAGTTCACAATGATTCCTCACTACAAAAATCACCGGCTATATATTCAATTCTTCCAAGTGACTATTTGGGGCGACTTTGAATTGAATAGGGCGACTTAAATCTTCCCAGACTGGATACACCAGGGGATGGAGGCGACCTTGAATTGAGACTGGGCACACCATATGTCAGGTAGCCAAGGGGAGCTTTTTGAAACGATGTAAATGACGCTCGATTTGGCATCTTAGACCAGGCCAGACCCTACAAAAAGTAAATTCTTTAAGACGTCCCTTCCCTAATACGACAAGCCCCTCTTGTGTCGACAAATGTACCTACCTCTTCCCCACCCCTCAATGCATCATGATCATTCTATCTACGAGCATGTTCACCACACTGGCTATAACATAACATAACAAGTTTAAGGGCAAAGAATTAAGGGCAATAGCCCCATAAGATGCCCTGTAAGCCAAACCCAAACAAAACCCAAACCATCTTAATACCTACTAGAGCCCTGCAAAATCAGATTCTGTCACAGTCATATTAAAACTTATCAATGTTTATCTTGAAGCAATTGAACTCAGTGAAGTGGAAGCAACAACCCACTACTGGCAGACTGTTCCACTCATTGACCACTCTGTGAGAGAAGCTGAACTTCCTAATGTCAAGCCTAGAGAAACATTGCACCAGCTTCTTACAATGGCCTCGAACACTAGGTCCGATCATGGGCGTCGATCTGCAATGCCAGGGGATCGACAGGGGGGGGGGAATGTCCCCTCCACTTTTTGATCTGGGGGACGTAATACAAAATATCCCCCACTTTTTGCTGCCAGGCTTTTATTTTTCATAAGTCGTAATCATGGGCATAGGAGCCCATGCCTGCAATATGATGGTCGGGGCTGTAACGACTTGCCCGAAAACTTTTGTAACTAAAAATTTTTTTGGGGTTTTACATCGGGTTTTACATTGCAGTGGTGGCATGCCAATTTCATTTCAATCACTTGCCGCCGTGTTATATCACCTCTCCATTTTGGTTATACTAAATTTTTGGGAAGTCCTTAGTATACAATAATGAAAATTTTCAGTGACGTAGCTAGAATTTATCTCACAGGGGCCATGCAGTATGTTGTGTGAATCCTCGCCTGGGGGAGGGGTCTAAGGCCTTTGAAAATTTGAGGGACCCTAAATGCATTTTGGTGCAATGTTTGAGAAAAATCCTATGGAGTTTTCAGTCCAAGCACCGTTAGTGTTTACGATCATTTTATAAATATACCTTCACAGCGATGAAACAAATCAACACAATAGTAGTCCCCCCCCCCACACACACACACACTTTTGAAACTCGATCGGAGCCCCTGGGTCCGACCTTCACCCAACCCTAGATCTTGTAAAAAGAAACAAGATAACGGACAAATACATGCCGAGTGTAGAAAGAAGCTTGTAGCCATAATGTGTCCACGATTACATGTACGATAAATACTTCTGTACTACCTTTAGGTTTTGTTGTTTACTATTTTGTACACTTGACATCTTGATATTCATATGTTGCAATTTGCAACCGTGTTCGTGGACAAGAATAGAAACCGAGTTGATGTAGGCTATTTCTTCTGTTTCGGTCTTCTTGTCAGTGAAAAATAGATGCAACCTGTCTTCATTTACACATTAAGGTAGTTACAATTTCCTTCTATACCATAGTGAACATTTTTGTGTTACAACTAGTAGCTTCCTTATAATGCGAACATGTGTTTTTGTTGTTTTGAACCGAGCATTAGAGCTTAGGCTTTACCGTTTGTGCAGAAGCCTAGGCTACATTTAAACGTTAGGATACAAGATGAAAAGCTGAAGCAGATTTTCAGTCGTTCTGACGTAGACATGTCATTCAAACTTCAAGTTGCATCATTCTTCGTAAACTTATGCTACTGGTGATTCCTAGGTTAATTATTAGGTGGGAAAGTTATAGTATCTTTGGCAGATCAATCCTGATTAGGCGTAGCACCAGATCCCTCAAGACTCAAGTTAGTGACCAAATTTACTTGGGCTGAGGTTAGAATCTGAAGTAACTGAATAGGCCTACCACACAACTTCACACTCACTGTATTTCTAAACCCTACATGGGTAGCCAATACTCTACTCACCCTGGATGTAACCTAACCCTAATTATCAGCACTAGCACTATGTTCACTGATTCTTTATACTTTTGGCTTTTTGGTCCCAATCGAGACTAGGGCCCAAAGGCACAGTCATAGAATATCCTGCTAAGTTCCAGAAGTCTTTTATGCAAGTGGAATTCAGATTGAATTTGAGCATTAATTTGTATGATCAATCAGAAGTATAAGAGCCAGGGTGCATTCCATGAAAAGCCGACGCTAAAGTTACGCCGAGGTGTCTGCATTTATTCGCCAACAAAACCAAAGGTGTGATAAATACCACGCAATATAACATAACATATTGCCTGCTGTACAATGATCATTCATCATACTTGAGCAAAAATTTACATACATCCTTTCCCATGTGGCAGGAAATCTATATTTTGTGTGACACTTAATGGGAATTAAGTGGAAACACACTGAGGCACAAAATTTTATAGCTGCCATTTGCACTGAACTATAAGCCGGCACGCCAAGGTAACCGTTTCGCCGATACGTCGGGAAGAAGTCTGCGCTCACGCCGAAGATCTTTGTATTGTAGTGCATGAAATGCAGACTGGTATTAGAGGGCCTAAGCTGCTTTCAACACACAGGTCTTGATTATCAGAAAATTTTATGGGCATTCATTGAACAACCTGGCTTTTTTGGTTGTCCAAAAGACAATTTAGTAGTCCAAAAAGAAATTTGTGGTATTAATAGAAGCAGTCTGTTAACTTCCTGCATGAACTTTAGTTGTCCAATTGACAACCAACCTACTGTACCAGTTTTTTTTTTTTTTTTGGTTGTCTGTCACCACTTTTGGGTTGTCCGTCACAACTTTTGGTCATCATGGGCAACCGGACAACTGTTAAAATCCAGCCCTGCCACAGCTCCCATTCCAGTAGTAAGTGCAATTGAATCTTCACTGTGACTCCGTACCGCTTTAAATATACCAGTAATCCATAGATGGGTCGTTTTCAAAGAAAAAAGTAAGGCCTATCTCTCCCATCTCGACTCTGACTCCAAGATAAATGCAGGTGGATCCAAACCTTTGTAATTCTCGAATAAGATATATCCCAGCCATCATTCTACTCAAAAGGGAACATGGTGACTCTGACTCCAGCAGCAGAAAGTACTGCAACTCTGATACTGCTCTAAAAATACAAGCTATTCATAGATGTGTTTCCCCCCCCCCCCCCAAAAAAAAACAAAAAAAAACATAAGTTTCCTCCAACTGGTCTCAGATGATGTATGAAAAATAAAGGTCCACCCAGCAGGGCCAGCAGTGTATCTCCCTCAAACAGGATATCCAAGCCTGACAAGCCTGCACTCCACTTTGGAAGTCTCCACATTCACCATGGCTCCCACTCCACTAGCAAGTGCAATTGCATCTTCACTGCAGCTCTGACTCTGCTTTAACCATACCAGCAGGTCATGTATGCTTCCCCCAAAAATTAGTTGGCTCTCCCAACTCCACTCAGACACATGCACCCAAAGATGCATCCTTTTCAAACAGGATATCTCAGTCTGCAGTGGCAATCCACTTGCACAGTGACTCTGACTTCTTATGAAAAATGCAGGTCCACAAAAGAAATACAAGAAAGCAAAATCAAGAAGAGAGACTGTGGCATTTTGCAAAACTTTAGGTAAAAATCATACCTATATAAGTTCCAATTTCCACCTAGAAAAATAGAGTGGGTGATTATGATAATTTTACTAATTGTCATTTTATTGCAAGTCATCAAGGAAAAATTCAAAATTCGAAGGTTTCGTTTTTGTACCAAGGCAAACCTCATGCTTAATCCTATTAACCCTTTCAGGATGGCACACCTGTACCATGAATAAACATGAGCTAAATATGCATATATGTGACATCATGAGATGGACATACCATATGTGGCTCATGTTAGCCTTTGATTTTTCAACCTTAATTTCAAGGACACTGGTAGCATTGTTATCCCCTGAGGGGTTTATTATGAAAGTTTAAGTTCTTTCCTTCAGAAACATTGATATCACTCAACAAGCTGTAAACTATTTGATCAGTAAATAAGAGATAATTTATGTACTGTAGGGTTAACAAAAGAAATCTTAACACTGTGCAACACTCCACATCATTATTTTTGCATAGGCAATGAGTTTCTTCAGAAACCATCAACCTTTAAAGATACTTATTTTGAGAACGGTAGAAGATATGGTAATGATCTCAACGGATCTTTCATTGGAGGAAGGACTTATTTCTTTAACTGACAAGTGAAACAGCTCTTTTTGGTGGCATGTTACACGACCTTAAAACCAATTGGTTAAAAACTGAGCTGCAAAACCTCATCTACAGTAACTAACGAACAAATCTAGGCCTTAGCCTAGTTTAAGTGCATGTTATTTTGGAATATGTCATAGCAAATTGCACCATACCATACATCATACAAATGCTAAATTTTGGCTCTATACAATGAATGTACAGTAGACTCCAAAGTGATGGGCTACTGTATGCTTATATTCATTTTCATGACCATGGTACTTTGCCAGTGTCGCTGAATGGCAACGTAGGTCCAGAAAGGGTTAATTTCAATGAAGACTTTTTTTAACAGGGCTCTGCATTTACTTCTAAACTCACTTGTCAAGTAGGGCAAGCAACCACTGAAGTCCACTTGCCCTTACAATTTTTCACTTGACATTTAAACCGGTGGAATTTTGAGTATTGTATTATCCTTATAGCTCACAGCACTGTACAAGTTCACAAAATTATTTTTCACATACTGTATGTCCTCATTGAAATTCAGCCAAACTTTTAAAAATGAATTTCCCTTTAAAACACACTGAAAGTTAGCATTCCCCCCCCCCCATGTTTTCCTGTAATATCTTATCATTCACACAATGCTTATTTGCCAAATCAATGACCAAATAAAGCTGTCTGTGACTCTTTATTCATAGTTACGTGATTGAATTAATTCTGACTGACTTTCACTAGGCCTACTAATTTCCCTTCAGAACAAAATTTAGTGCCTTTGTTATTCTGCTTGAAGTAGTAGCCCAAATCTGCATATTACTATAAAATGGGCCTTTATTACAAATTGATTCAGTTTCTCAGTTTAGATCGTAATCGTAGCCCAAGTCCCTCACAGAACGAACCGTAAAACAGAAATACCAAGCCTACAATATTTCAATACACGTGCCTGGCCATTTCATACTAACCTGTCGTGCATTACATGTTCATAAACAGAGTGTATAGGCTCACACATGTTTGTTTTGAGTTTCGTACAACATTTCGTAATGCATGCATGCACTAGGCCTATATATCCCTATGTAAATATTAATCTGCTCAGTGCATGCTAAGCTAGACTTGTTCGCATTCAAAAAATGTCGATCTTGGGTACTCTGGAGTTCTTGGAGTGATGTTATCATGATTTAAAAAAGTTGAAAAATCCTATTTCTTTGGCGGTGCCTAGGTTGTCACCAAGCATGCAGTGACTCTGTCATAGGTTTAACACTGCAAATGCAGTATGCATTGTGGTGGGTTGTGTTGGTATTAATACTACATTGGATGAGTAGCCAATCAGAAGAAAGTAGCTAGCAATACAGGCAGTAAACGATCATTTATGTGATGGTTGTTATTGTGAGGGTTTGTGTTTTACGCCGAAACAGGCGTTGTTTACGCTGACAGAAATTTTACTTACGACCTAAAATGCAATTCAGTCGTAAATATAAATTTTGACTTGTCCTTGTTTACGACAGAAAGTCAACTCACTAACACTCACCTGCTGAATTATAATATTTTTCACACTACGCATCCCACTAGTTTACCATAACGATCAAAAAGTACACCTCGAAAATAATGGTCTATCCCAATGTCTTGCAACTTTTGACAAGTGACAATGAACATTTTGGATCGCGGCACTGCCGTACATACTATATGTACACTGTATGGAAATACATTTGTCATTGTGTTTAATCTGATATTGCTAACATTAGGGAAAGCTACACCTGTTGCTGGATCATACACGGAATATATTGGATATTTTCGGCTAAATTTCCCTTTGAGGGAAGTGAAAATATTTTTTATTATCCAAGGATCGTTTCTCATCATAAAAACAGGTTACCATTAAATTAAGTTGGGCTAATGTTGTTGTAGCCTATAGGCCTATAGGCCTATAGCCAAGGCCTACGCTAACATTGTCATTTATGGCTTATCGCAGTAGGCACTGTGTATTTAATCATTTACGCCAGAAATATTAAAAATTACGACACAAAATTTTGAATGGTCGTAAAAAAGAAAATACTATCATGAAAAATTATGACGATTTTTTCAGAGAAACGCAAACCCTGGTTATGACACAAATCACGCAGTCACGCACTGGATAGTAATACGTCAAAATGTGACAACTTTTTTACCAAATGTGGTCTCTGCCTTTGTAGTGTTTTGTGATGTTTTCAAAGTCATCTTTGAGATCACAAGAAGCACTTGCCCCAGGCAATCGTTATAAATGTCGAGCCCTGTTTAAACATTCCACTTTTCCAAAAGAAACATTTCCAAAATTGTGGGTTTGTGTCGGCTAAATTGGGAATGAAAGACTACTCATCGAGATTTCAGCAGCACAAAGAATGTAGAAAAAAATTAACAGACAAGTCCTTTAACTGAAAATCTTTATTGAAACTTGGCCCTTGTGAGCAAGATGCTGCACTTCAGAGCCTTGTGTAAACAGTGACCTTTGTTTCTGCATTGTGCAAGTTTGAAAGGAGCAGATCATCATTAGGAAATGTGAACTCAATGGAACTAATTAAATTTTGATACCTGAAAGGATTACATTTTTTTTACATTTTTATTATATTGTTGGTCAGATTATGGCATTAGATCTCCTTCTCTAACAACTTCCTTGTTTTACATATTGGAATGTTTTGTTTCATGTGCAAGTATGCTAGTGAAGGGTGCTAGGAAACTGTGAGCACTGATGTTTGAGACAGTGACCTGGCTCAGTTTTACAGTTACAGTCAGTGTTGGCACTAGACCTTGGAATTTAGGGGGGAAATTCCTCCTTTTCAAAATATTTTGGGCAGGATTTTTGGTTCTCTGGGGGGGATCTCAATAAGTTTTAACACAAATAGTCAACTTTACTTTTCTCTACTGACTTTCCTAGCAGATGCGGGATATTCCTGCACATGATTTAAAACTTGGGAAATTGTTGAGAAATAACAACAACAACAGCAACAACAATGGCCTTGAAGGGCAGTTGTGGCTTATAAAATTACAACTTCACATCTGGTGGCTGTTAACTCAACAATTTTGATCAAATCTAAGATTTATTTGAAAGCCAGTGCAGATGGGAATACTGTAGATCGCTCTTGGATGAAAAACTCACTTTGACCCGGTCTGAGAATAAACCTTGAACCTCCAGGTTGCCTAGCTTCAAATGTCACCACCTTTATCCACTCGGCTACAGCACCGGTAGAAATGTTTGTGAATTGTGCAATCCCACTGCCTAATGCAAACACAGCTTTGGTGTGACCAAGTTGTGGTTTGATACCAGGGATCCCAGCAGAAAGGTGGATGCTGTACCACCATGCCATCCAGTCTGTACGTAACAGTATATACTTAGGATGATCTTAATTTGATATACCATCTTGATTTTTGTCTACCCAGGTGAAGCAATTGAAAAAGAAGAAGCAAATCTCTCTGCATTTGGTAAACTGCTTTTAAGAGGTAAAGTACCCTTCAAGATGTTATCCTGATAATTTAGTATTTAATGCAGTCATAATTCTTTTTTGTTTTACACATATTTAGTTTTTGAGTGTCATTGTATACATCATGTCAAATGTGAAGTGATCCTTGAAAAAAATAACAATCATGTACTATGGTGGGAAGTACTATTACTAGGGTAAAAGTTAGATCATGTAAGCTTGCAATAATGTAAATTGTAACCTTGCATACAATATGTAAGCTTGCATTAAATTGTAACCTTGCATACAATATGTAAGCTTGCAATAATGTAAATTGTAACCTTGCATACAGTATGAAAGCTTGTAATAATGTAAATTGTAACCTTGCATACAATATGTAAGCTTGCAATAATGTAAATTGTAACCTTGCATACAATATGAAAGCTTGTCATCCTTTATGATTTGTTGTATGAACCTTATTTTGTGGCACTGTTCTGTACACACCTATGATTGTATGTTACACGAAAAAACGTTCTGTTGTTCAGTTATTCCCTAGCATATAATGTATCGGAACATAAAATGGTTGCTTGTAAAACCTCAAAAGTTCCCAACAATTTTCCCAGGGCTTGCATTAGCCGGTATCGCATCGCAATTAGCGCTACAATTGATCACAACTGCGACATTTTTTTCTTGACTCGCAAAATTGCGACACAAGTGTGAGCTGAGATATCATAATGGTATTTCTGTAATACCTACTGGAACTCCCGATATTCTGATTGCAATTCCACTAGAGCTTGGATCCATATATTATTTCCATTACACCATGATCCTTCTACGTTTCAACAATGGGAAAGGCTTGTAATTTCCACGGAACATTCAGATCAGAGTTTGATTGCAAGACCTGCGTATGTCATCCCACTATCCCCACAGATTTGTACTGTGTGTTCTCCCAAGTCCCAACTGCATTCCATCTCGGCACAGGCACAGGCACACGTACATTGTACAGACTCAATTTGAAATCAGTGTCCAAATATTACGGTCGTCCGTTCGCCCGACACGACCAGAATTTCCGTCGGAGACTAAAGCTAGCCACACACTAGACTTTGCACACCTCAACTCAACTCAATTGTCAGATATCCAACAGTCGTGTACTGTGAAAGAATTTACGCCTTAAGAACAGTTTTAAGTCGCGTCGCCTTCAGTCGGGAAGAACCACCATGTTGTCGCAGTCGTAAACTCACACACAGTACATGACTGTTGGAGATCCGACGATCGAGTTGAGTTGCACTGTGCAAAGTCGTGTAGTGTGCGGCAAGCTTAACTAATCCCAAAACTGTTGTTTAAGGTTGTCCCTCGGACGACTGAAGAATCCTATCAGGGTAAATTCCATACAGCGTAATTAAAAATTTTAACATGCAGGCCCGATGAACCTGTGTTCATTTTCGATAATTGCAAAACTGTGTACAAAGTTAATGTATGCTTGGCCTCCCTATGTATTCCGACTTTTAAGTACCATGAGTAGGGAACGTAATGTTTAACATTCAGATCATCAATTTACTGGGGAAAAATAAAAAAAAAACTGCCAAAGAGACCAGCTACGCAGGTTTACTATTGAGCTTCAAGCAGAATCTATAAAAACCATTGCGATTGGTTCAATGTTAACCAGCCAATCTCAACTCGCGACATTGTCAGACATTTTGTGTGTAAAATTTCTCACATGCAGTTTCGTTGATGAGATTCTCCCATTGAGTTTGTGTGCATTTTACAATCGTGCTGCCGGAGTACTTGGAAACACGTTGTCACAAGCTGCTTTGGTAGCGATGCAAACAACCAATATTATGACTGAATTTTTTCACATGACAAAAACTACTATGTAAAAATTGCATGTTACTATACAAATGAAAATATGAATAGCAGTTTTGCTGTACAAAATAAAATCCTTAAGGAAAGCCCTGAATATTCCTGATTAGTATTCATGTATAAAAATATTTCTCATAGTCTGTTGCCTCTTTCATAGTGTGGAATAGGTTTGGGTGACTCCAGTACAGTTATGTACCTGGATTCTGGAGTCTCTGGCACTGAGTCAAGAGTCTCTGGCACTCCAACCTCACAATGTCAGAGCTAATGTAGTACCTATGTACACAACAGTCTCAGCTATGAAATGTGGATGACTAGCCTACTGTTCCAATGAGTTTTCAGTAATGCACCTCTCTTGTAGTTTTCATACACTTCGAAGGCTGAAGTGACCAATAGCCAATCGCAGAGAACCATGTTGGTCAGCAGAAATAAAAGGAAACCTAGTCATCAAATAAAGAGTAAGACAAACAGAGCCAGTATTTTTACAGTACTTCATTTAAACCTGCAAAAAAAAAAAAACAAACCCCCAAACAGGATTTACAGTATGTGCATGCTTTTGACAGAAATGAAATTTCCCAGGGTGTTGCAACCTCAAGGAAAGAGGAGTCACTGGGTCTCTTCTGGCCTGTAGTGACAACTCAGGATAAGAGTTGAATAACCGGCCCAAGTATAGTGGTGCATCCCTTGTTATAGAGGCATGGCAGTGGCTCGCAAAAATGTACCTCACTAATTTACAATACAGGTAAACAAACAGTCTGACTGTATTACAACTTCTGGGAATGTTTTTTAACCACTGTGCAACGAAAACAGTAATTGGCAGTAAGCATAAGTAGGTGTATGAGGTGGTATGCCCCTTAACCGCATTTTCAGAATTTAAACTGCCGAGGACATTGAGTGACTAACTCCTGGCCCTTCTGACCAAGTATAATATGTACCGTAGTAACCCATTTGTGGCTTAACTATTTCATTATGCGGAACTGTTGATGGCAAGTTGGATTTTGATGTTTACAACAATCAGAGGAATATGATGATGAAAACATTTGTTATCTCATTAGACCATCCATGGCTATTGTAAGAGTGTCAAAGTGCAAGTGAAAGTTTCAAGTTGCTAAGTAACCGTAACTATTTTAGTAATTGTTGTAATGAGCCAGCTGTGTGTGCAGCTGTATGAATGTGTTTTGTCTGTTATTATGTTAATTAGGCCTAGTCTTCATTGTTAAGTTGTATCAGATTGAGATGTCATTCTGTTTCTGGATTTGAGTTTGAGCACTTTGTTAATACAAGCAATGCACGCAACCCATCGTGTCTCTTTCCTTTCCTTGGAAATGTGTTCCCACTCTCATTAGTTTGAAGACTGCCCAAGTTCTGTTTCTCTCTGCATATATTCATCGACAACGCCCTAAAATCAGAACCCCTGAGAAACGCCATTGAAAGGCCCCACGTTACACTATGTTACTGTAGGAACTGCCTGGCATAACGCTACAGTACATGTGCAAGAACATGCATGCATGTTAGGTTTTGTGTGTGTAAATGCTGGCGTAATTGCACACAGAAATTAGAAGAATTAGTTAGGAGCTACTTTTCATATTGATAAGAGTTAAAGTGCACCTTATCACCTCTTTTGCTAACCAGCTGTGGTGATATTTGTTTGTAAACATGAATGAGACTTAGCATTTATGTAGCTTTTTACGGCACAGTAAAAATCTCATTTTACGTGAATTTGTGCTGTTATTGATGAGAAAAGTTCTATGCAGTACCCCTTTATTTGTCCCTTGCATCAATATGACCAAGGTACCTCTGGATGGACGGTTGTTTACTGGCCCTTATTTGATATTTACTTCTCCATTTCTTAGTTTTGTCACATATATAGCACCGATATGTTTAAGATTTCATTTTTTCTCCTTTTTTCAGCAATTTTATGTAGGTTCAATATCCTTGATCATTAAAACTTATTGAGGTACATAGTCAATGGGGGATCTGAGACATTGCTGATAAAAATGTCCACATCTATAGGGAGATTAATTCTTTAATGAATAAGCTATTTATTGCTTACACTGTAGTGTATTTCATATGGTAATGCATACTTAATAAGTACATATTTCTCCTTATTAACTGATTACAAGTGCAGTAATTGCCAACTATCAGTGCATTTAACAAAGTTACATAAAAAAGAAAGGTGTAAAGGAAGAACTTTAGTTTGTTTGCAATAGTTGTGAACTGTATTGAAAACAGACAGCTCTGGAAAGTGAAAATATTCCCAGGTAACATTACCCTTGGAATTTGGTTTAACAATGTTGTATTGCATCATTGTAGTGCACCATAAATAAGCAGAATCTTTCATGTTTGAGCATAGTGGTAGGTTCATTAAACTGTGTTTAGCAGGCATTTGTATTGAGTAGAGGTTCAACAGTGTTATTTAAATTTAAATAACTGTAAACTTCCATGCATGTATAGTGTAATGCAAACAGGTTGATAGAAGGCCACATACATTCCTGCCATCAGCCATGTTGGCTGCACTGTGATTGCATTTTGCCAGAATCTTAAAAGGGTCAAAATAGCATGATTGCACCATCCCATGTTGTAATTTTTTATTAAAATATCAGTTATCTATAAGTTTTACACAATAGTTGTTCTGGATGCATTTTGGAGTGAGGCTTAGGATCGGCTATGATCAGGACTGATTTGGTTCATCCTTGACTTGTATTCAAGTGACAAAAGATTTCAGATTTAATTCACACAGATGTTCAGGACTCATTAGGAGTTTAATAGGTGAAGAGTAGGGACTGGGTAACACTACACACAGCTCAGTATAACCTCATGTGATACTCTGTCGTAATGAACAATGCACAAATTTTTTTAATCATGGTTGATCTACTGTAGAAAAAAAACACTGCTCAAATTTTATCGTAACATTGAAACGTAACTGTGCTTTTCTCATAAAGTACAAACTTCATATTTATCTGTAGCTAGCTATAAAGCTTTATCTGGGTCATCAAAGTATAGGCTTCTTCATTCCTTCAAACTAAGGTAAGAGTTTAATCACTGTATTTCCATTAAACCGTTCGAAATAAACTCCAGATGGCAGTGTTGATATTTTATCACCTGTTCAAAGTTTGTCAGTTGGACATGCATGATCTCTCAATTCTGTCACCATTTATATTCTTCTGCTTAATTAGACAAGAGCAGGACAAGGCAGTAGGAGCTAAGGAATCAGATACTGGAGAAGGTCATTGAAAAGTGAGAAATTTATATTAGCCACACATGAAATTTTTAGCCGTATAGAGTATGATATTGAAGTTATCATTGAAATTGCAATCCTTCATTAAGCCATCCACTAGAATCGGGTAGTTGATGGGTTTCTAAATTTGCCTTCATCATTGCCTTACAGTAATTCATATACTGTAGGAAGGGTTTAAGCAAAAATTTCAATTTCATGTTTGATAGAGGAACTTGATATACACAATTTGATAAAACTTTCATTCAGATGGGACATGTAGTACTTGAGATATTAGCAAATGAAGTTACTACATTTGTGACCCAAAGTGAGCTTGAGGGAAGCAGGGGTTATATCACTTCTCTACACTGATGAGAAATACTTCATTTCCTTTGTTTTTTCAGTCTGTTGTGTTAACTTTGAAGTTAATAGGGATAGTAATTAAAATTCGAAGGCTCTCATGTAATCACATTCTGATAGCACATTGCACTCCTGTACTACATAAATCAGAAGGTAATTCAGTTTTTCTCATCCTAACATAGTATATACCTGAAACATCTTAATTTTTTTTAGCACCCTGACACTATGAATGTAAGGTTTGCTTCCTAATCTTCTAAGTTGGTTTAAATTTATGTCATAAACTGTCATGTATGTTTCATGTTTTTTCAAAGAAATTCTCAAAGATTTGTTACACATCCAACCCTTATATTTTAGTCCTGTTGGCATTTAAACTTTCTTTCAAATGAGGGTGCTTTAAAGTGAAAATACAGTCACCCCTAGTTGGATTAGTGTACCCTATTTCAGGAATGGCTCTTGAGAATATTTGTCAGTATTTTTCTCACTGAATTGTAGCCTAAATCACAAACTATGGATACCTTAAAAAGTTCAATATTTATATTCTGAAACATTATGAAAGGTACCTAAAGTGAAATAAGAGGATATTTGTGAGATTTAGTTGTACTGTATTTTCAAAATAAGTTTTGGGTGACTGCTTATGTCTTTAAGTTCACAGTAATACTCTAACATCATGTTGTATTTAATATGTTCGTACATATCACTGTATGTTTTAAAGGTTTAAAATATGGCAATGGTACAGTTATCTTAAGATCTACATCCTGCAGGCAAAGTAAATTCCTGCTCTGATAGTTAACTGAGAGCCAGGTAGGTTAGCTAGTCACAGTAGTTAGATGAGGTTTTACAGCTCGGTTTGTAACCAATTGGTTTAAGTCAGGCCGGTAAGAGCCAGGTAGTAAACAGAATGCAAGTCTCTGTGTTCTCTTGAAGTGTTTATACATTAATGACTGGTCCATACTCCAACATTAATCATTGTGACTGTGGTAACATATAAATGAACTACAGAATCTGGCAGAAACATAGCCATGTATGGTCTATTTTATATCAAACTTTCAAAAGCCTAGTAAGGTGTTGGTTTACTTCTAAGATGACTCAAATGAGTCTATAAGGTCACAGATATACTGTAGCAATAATTTGAAGCTTATAACTTCTACTGCAGATTAGAGTTTGAAAAATTAATTACAATCATCAATCGACTCTTATCAGCTTGCCAATTGGTTATAGCAATTAGCATAAATATGAGGGTCAGATGATTGATTCAGAGGTCTTTAACCCTCCCTTATGTTGTACAAGGTTACTGTAGATTAGAGATGGTCTTTGATTCAGATTCCTGTGTATACAAGGTTAAAGTTCATAAAAGGGAAAAAGCTGTAGCCCCATGTTTATTTTCAAAAATTTGCTAAATCTTACAAATCTCCGCTGAGGGTGCTTTTACACTAGATCCAGATCTGATCACCTGCACGGGGTCAGATCCACTGCTCGAGATCAAATTTGTAGTGTAATTGCAGATCAGATCCGGATCTGATCGCCCGATTTTGATCCTGGTAACAGGGGAGGATCAGACC
Source organism: Holothuria glaberrima (assembly GCA_009936505.3). Taxonomy (NCBI): domain Eukaryota; kingdom Metazoa; phylum Echinodermata; class Holothuroidea; order Aspidochirotida; family Holothuriidae; genus Holothuria; species Holothuria glaberrima. The sequence continues at coordinate 16,416 of WURT03661393.1, forward strand.
CCGCGCGGGCGATCAAAACTTGTAGTGTAAATGCTCTAGGATCAACAGTGACCTTACAGTAGATCAGCGGTGACCTTATATTGTAACATAACGAGAGGAGTACTTTCAAAGGTGTACATGCCAGGGGTTGGTCTATGCATAAGCCTACACATGTGCTTTCTCACTTTTTTGTTTTCATTTTGATGCGCACGTGCATGTGCTCCTATTTCGTAATTCATTTGAAGGCCACTTATGCTGAAGCACAGAGGAGGATCAGAGTACGAGACAAAGTGTAAATGCACCAGGATCAAGCCATATATGTAATTTGATATACTGATAACATCGGGCGATCAGATCCGGATCTAGTGTAAAAGCACCCTAATAGTTTGCTTACAAGTACAGTATCTTTCATTTTGTCTCTGTGTAAAAAGATTGAATATTGGCAGTAAACAAATGAGTTATTCTGCCTGAATTTAACAAATGAGTGCCAAAAATATTGTCGCATGATTGATAAGAGCCATTCTGAATTAGGATGACAAGGTACACTTATTCAAATTGGGTAGCTGGACTGTATTTTCCCTTTAAGGGTGATGCTGTAAAAAGGGGAAAAATGAAGAAAGCTGTCAGTAGTATAGTGTCTGCCACCTGGTTCATTTTGTTGTGCATCTAACCATTTTAAGGTATACATCTCAGTCGTTTGGGAGAAGAGTGTGACAAACAGTCCATCAAGGAAGATATCAGTCACTTTTTTGTTCTCACTGATTTAAGTCACTTTTGTGTAGTTGTAGTCTCATTTTAAGATACAGCTAATGGTCATGTCTGGTTCTTTATACATGTGTGATTCAGTTGAATCTTAATCATGTCTGTACTGTTTCTGTAATTTTCCTCTCAAATTTGGGTTCTTCAGAAGTGCAGTAAAAAGATATTCTCATTTAAATAAGGGAATGTTGCTGTTATGGTAGATTTGCCAGTTTTTGTGCAAAATCCGTGCCATCTCAGTAGATCCTTGGAAAGGCTGACTGCATTGCACGTTCTGTACAGTATGTGCAGTAATTTCGTTGCTGAGGTTTATTTGTCACGCAATACTGAGGCTCATATGCATGCCTTTGTCCATTGTGTAGCATGGTGAAAATATTCACACTTCATTGGCTATAGCTGTCTCTGTATACTTTATGAGGAAGTCGTGGGCTCGATCTGACAAAAGTGAACAAAAGGATGAATAACAACCCTAAAACAGTAGCAGAGTTATCAGTACTGTAGCAGCTTTATCTGTAGGCTACTACTTCTGTGCAACAAAGCCTTTTGTTCACATATTAGCACTGCTATGTCACAAGCCACGTGCACGTGGTCCAACCATGAAAGAGTGACAAAATTTGTGAATCATAGCCTATCATCAGTATATATGGCTTAAGCCATCTCTGCAAACAATAAGGGCTTATAGCTGTAAAAGGATACTTTGTAAATTTATGAAAATTGAACATTCCTTTGAAGGAAATTTTTATAAATGTAGACCTATGTTCACACACAGAGTGTCATACATACTGTAAGATATGTAGACAATGTACATGCATGGCTGTATAGAGGTGTTTCACTGACATCACATGATTGTGCATCTCTTTGGTTTTAAAGGCAGTCATCCACTGTGTCACCAAACCTTTCAGGTAGCACACCACCAATTATTCCTCCATTGACTTACACACTAATTTGGGTCCATTTCGTGGCCCCTGGACCC
>WURT03661404.1:0-18126 GCA_009936505.3 Holothuria glaberrima
TTCGACATTACACATGCACGTTTTTCACTTTCACGAGAATTTCTCAATCCATGCGTATTTTTTTTAAGTTCCTAAAATTTCGCAAATTTTTCAACACAAATTTTTCTTCAAAAGGTAACGTATGTGGCACCAAATTGCATCTAAGGACACCTAATTTTTCAAAAAATTTTCAAAGGGTAGGGGGATATCCCCTTCCCTTAGACCCCTCCCCCAGGCCAGCGATCACACAACATACCGCATCCGCCACTATTTAGTTATGCCCCCTCATCGAACTGTTGTGCCCCCCCTTGTGCCCCGCAGAATAAAAAGTCTGGTGACATGACCAAATACATAGCCTATTTATCAACGCTGGAGACGGGTTTACATTAATGCTTTCCCCATTTTTTTTCTTTTTAAAGTTGTTTGGGGTGGAGATGGGGTGGGCAGAGAAGCTATAACGATTAAAAATGACAATGTAAACCTCACTAGTCTAAAAACATCTCATTCATATTTGCAGCGAATCTATTCAAATGGGCACTTAAACTAAACCTATTCAAATATTTGACTAGATTTGGTTCCTTTTTCAACAAAAAATGTTTTGTTTTGAACAGAAACTAGTCAAATATTTGAATAGATTTCGTTTTCATGCCCACTTTAATAGATTCGGTTTAAATCCGAGTAGCCTATGTTTTTAGAGAGCTTAATTTAACCACTCTTAAAGAAAAACCTGTATCTCTCTTCAGTATCCTAGGGTTCTTTTTACGTTCGTCAATTCCTTTAGTCGTGATCACGGGGTTCCGACAAAGGGACATAGGAGAATTGCCCGAGACGGTGCAGATTTCCCCAGACCCTTTGAAAAAAAAACGGTTTTTTTAGGTCTCCAGATGCAAAATAGTGCAATATTTGTGCCTCAAACGTCATAAAGTTGATAGTGATCATGTATTTTTGCCAGTTGTTCAAGCTTGGGTCATGGGAGTTTTAACCACCAACCCCCTGCCCCCGTGGCTACGCCACTGGTATGTACTGTTTTAAATAACCACTTACCATGTAAGCATGAGCGTCAAAAGTTTCTCAAAAGTGGGGAACGACATAACCTTGACCACAATTACTTCAAGTGCGAATCGCGAAGCCCTAGAGGAGAGGGATCGCGGCTAATTTCACGGTCCTAGAAAAAGTTGGGGCCAGAATAATCCAGAAAATATCTGGTATAAATTATTTCTATCCATTAAATGTCTATTTCCAACAATTTCGGGGTTTATTTCATTAAATCCGCCATATTGCAAGCTATCGAATCAAACAGTTTACTACTATTTTCATCAAGGTTTTAGAGTGGGGGTAGGGATTATTCCCTCCACTTTGAACAGATGGGGCATGCACCCCACTCTCCCGTTCCTCCGTCCCTCGTCTGTTGACGCCCATGCATGTAAGGCATAGCCGTTTTGTGCCGCTAATGAATAAATCATCGTAAACTACAAAATTGGTATTATTTGCTCATAAATTATTACAAATCGGTTTCTATAGTTGTTACTGCCTCAATTTCTGTTGCTAGGCAGTACCGCATAAGGCGCAGAGAACCATTGAAATAGTTAAACTAGAAATCCATTTGCTTGCAAATACGCAGAATTGTAGTGCGTGTTATGCAAGTCTTTGCAGTTTGAAGTCGAGCTAGTTTTGACGTAGATTTGGTACGGCGTTTTTTTAGTCCCTAAGTTCACTGACACCAAATATGTTTCACTACCTTTGGAATGGTTTGCAAAAAATCTTTGATATTTGAAGAGCTAAGTAAGGTCATATATTCAACCAAAGCATTGACCTGCCGACATAGGCCATACAGCCACATCGTCATTTTGTAGGCACTCGTGTTGGGATCAACTCAAACTACGCGTTGCGGCTAGCACATTCATCACACGGCACCTGTAGAGTTCCGTCCCGATTGCTTTTACGTTATGCAGTGTACAGTTCCCTGTTCATATTCAACCAAAGCATTGACCTGCATAGTCACATTGGAATTGAGTACGCAATCGCGTTGCGATCAACTCTGTGTAACTACGTACACGTTGTTGCACGTACACTATATACTCAGCATGATATACGGCACCCGCATCCAGTTCGCATCACATTAAACTTTACAATAAATTCATCCGCTGATTACTTCGTTTGCGAATTTCAAGTTATGTATTCTTATGTATTAATGAGAAAGCAAGCGCACATTCAACTAAAATTTCTTTCTGAAATAAAGACTGTCGGCATTTAATCAATCAGTAACATTCCACTCTACATTACAAGCTGTTTCTATTTTTGAACGAGGTCCTTCGTCGGGACTAATTTAGAATGTGTGCAAGAAAGCGGTAAAACATCATGGACAGGCTTAACATTAGCTGCCTGGACAGTGATAGTACCGATAGTAAAACGGACCAAAACAGTGTGGAACTTCCAGTTTAAACGTTGTAGGTAAGCCTGCCTGTCGTGTAACGCCAAGATTGTAGCGCGCACGCGCACTACAATAAATAAGGTTCGAATATGTTATTACTAGGCCCTGAACATTTCATTTTTCATTTTGTTTCAGAATGCGAACCGAGATATTGCCCAGCAGGGTCCGAGTTTGACCTTGAGGAATGTGATTGTGGTAAGGCCTGAAAATCTAAAAAGTCATTTATCTATTTTTATGTGATTTGCTCATTAGCAGTTTTTGTTGAAGTGCATGTCCTCTCCTGCAATTTGAAACACGAAAAAAAAAATTAACAATGAATATTTTAAAAACTTTGGTGAAGTGCGCCCTCATTTTTACTCCAAATTTTACTCTAATAGAAGTGCTGGTGCATTGTCGACAGTCATTTCTCCTTAAATCTGTGTGCATGGATAAGATTTTGAGAATCTGGTTATGGTTACGAGTACGAATGCAATGGTCATAAGGGCACGGATACGAGTAAGAGTATGGGTTAGAGTAAGTGAGTAAGAGTAAAGGTAAGAGTAAAAGAAAGAGTAATACTTAGAGTAAAGAATATGAGCACAATTACGCTCACGAGTAGGAACATGAGCATGAATATGGGTTTAAGAATGAGTGCGAGTACGAATAAGTAAGAGAACGAGTGCGAGAATAATGAGTCCTTATGCATGTGACACAAGTATGATACAAGTATGAAAACGATTATAAGAACAAGCGCAATACCTACGAGTACAATTATTTGCATTTATAAGTATAAGGGTACGAGTACAGTAGCTGAAAAAATAATTAGAAATAATTGTTCGAGTACAGTACTTTTACATGTAAACTACTACCAATACGAGTTCACGTACTTATACAACCATGAACATGAGGACCAATATCAACAGAACAACTTTATACAGACATACATTAGTCCGTGAAGTTTTTTTTGGGGGGGGGGGTCCCTTTGCCACAGACAAGCCAAACAATATCTGTTTCCAAAGAAAATTTGGGGTAATATTTCTCCTCAGTTATGAACCAATGCCCTAACCATTTGGGGATTCCATGATTATATATTTTTTTTAAGTTTGAAGCTATAATGCAGTAAAAGACTGTCTTTGAAAAGAAAAGTAAATGACAACCCGTTCAAAGAACGTTGCCGTCTAGCTTATTTTCCCAAATCTGATATATTTTCAACAATCGTCTTCTTTTGCCTTGTTTCTCATTTAAAGTTGAAACATGCACTCCTGTGAACTGTCCAGTAGGACAGTGGTTTCAATTGGACACTTGCCAATGCGGTAAGTTGTAAAACTTCTCTCACAAATAAGTTAATTAGTTCAAATAGTCTAAATCCAAATTTATTTTTAATATAATGCAGATAAACTGATTCTTAGCATTCTGGTGAAATTTTCATTGAATTTCCATGTTCGGTTCCCAAGGTATTAGCAACTACAGTTATCACATTTTTACCAGAACTCCCTTGTAGCAAACAGGTGGGATGTCATGGTTTCACAATGAGGACTAATGTTTTGTATTCTTTTTTTTTTATTTTTCACTGTATTGTTTTGACCTTGGATTGATTAGGGTTGCTTTATTGCCCCTAAGGTATATCAAGTTTTAAAAATTCTACTGCTCAGGATGAATTTATGGTATGAATATTTGGTTTTGTTGTATAAAATTGGTAGTAAATTTTAATGAAAAACAAACATTGCCCTTTAATGTAAAGTCATGACATCACACCTGCTTGCTACAAGTTCACTTTTGGTAGAAAATGTGTCAACTTCAATTGCTAATATCTCGAACCGAACATGAATGACAATTTCACAGAATGCTTAGAATATGTTCCTCTTTAACATATCAAACATTAATTTGGGTGTGGACTATTCTTTTAAGTCCAATCAGAGAGCTGTAATGTATCCCTTGTGAAAACATATGAAAGAATAGAGAGTGACATATCCTCTCCAGGCCCGTAGCAAGACAAGTCACCGAAGGGGAGAAATGGCGTCTAGGAGGAGAATTTTTCAGGGGGCTAAATGGGTAAAATATGTATCAAGTCCGTGACAACTGGCTATGGGGTAAACAAAATTCAGCGGGCTTCGCCCTTCTGCCCGCCCCTTGACTACGGGCCTAATCCCCTCCTTTTTGGGCTCCGCCCTTCTGCCCGCCCCTTGACTACGGGCCTAATCCCCTCCTTTTTGTAGATGCTTCCATTGACTGTCACGATGGCATATCCAAGCAGTACCTTTTGACCTTTTGACCTTTTGTAAGCCTCCTTTACATACACACACATATTTACAAATATCTTCTCTACTGATCATCGGAAGTTTATAAATTTATGAAACCACAAATTTGTCCTTGCCTTGTTTTGAGATGGCACCTAATCTACACTATATGCAATCGCAATGGTTGGTTTTGCCCATTTGCTCTTTGCCAGAGAGTCGAGGGGGCGTTGGAAAAACAAGCTTCTCGGCATTTTTGCTAAGATCGTGTGTAGTATCTGTTCTTTTCAGCTAGTCAAGAACGGGACCACGCATGACAGACCCTTGATGTAGCGGTCTGAATGTCGAGAGGTTGGTCAGTTAAGTTTGTGTCCCTTTGGGGACGTAGCTTCTTCAAGGAGCAGAACTTACTCCTTCGGGAGTAAACGTTTGGTTTCGCCCCTTGACTCTTTGCCTGAGTAGGGAGTTGTTAGTACAGTTCCCTGGCCAGAGAGTCAAGGGGACTTTGGAAAAAGTGTAATTCTGACTATTTTTTGTATTGTGCAAGTTACCACGACGGGGAATTCCCCTCTTATACAGGAATGTTGAGGTCAAGTTGGATGTAATTTGAGAGCTGTTTCTTAAAACTTGCATATTTCTCGCTAATTCTTCTTGTCATGTTTACTATTATCTTATTTCATTTATCCACACTGTATTACTCCTCTTCGTCGACATATTAGCCTACTGTCCTCTTGACATTAAAGTAAACCAAGATGCAAAAGCACACCCTTACATCGAATTTTGTTCCGTATGAAATGCCGGAGATGGGCACCACAAGTATTCCCTGAGGGCAGATTATGTTTACGACACAAGCTTCTTCCATCACATACAGACCATAGACAGCGTACATTTCGCCATTAACAAATGCAAACCTCCCAGCGAACCCATAAAACCCATAAAATGCAGTAAAAACCCATACTGGCATTTTTGGCTCATATTTAAGAAAAATAACCCATATTAACCATAAAAACCCATATTTGGAAGATTGTGAGTGAGTGGTCTCTGGTACCTCTTTAAATTACTCTCATCAGCTGCTCATGAGTAAGGGGCCATGTTTCATACAGAGGTATGATCAATCTTAAGTTTGATCTGCCATGAATTCATCCTAAATGATCAAACTTAATATCAATCTTAATCCTTCGTGAAACCGCCTCGTCCTGGTTTCAAGTTACATTTGGCAATCTTATTTATTCTTTATGAAGTGATAGTACATAGTTTTGAAAGTTAATTGCACTTCCAGAACATAGGGCTATAGATTTGCCAATAATCAAGGCAACCTGTAAATTAGGAACCACCCAATATTAGCCTTAGGGGGAACTCCCAAACTTGTCATCAAACTGAGCATCTCTTTCACAAGTTTTTTAATTTTTTCTACTCGGTAGAATAAAAATCCTGCCCTGATTTCTGTCTATGAAATAATCAATTATAGATGGCACATGCCATAATTTTGTGACCTCTAATCAGGCTTTGCTTACATTGCCAAAAGTGAGTGTGGTCTTTGTAAAGGATGAATTTTCCTACTCCTGACAATTTAAATTCTGTCAACCATGTTTACTTCTAGCCCATGATTCTCCAATTTACTGGCATACTAACATGGGGTTAAGAGGGTGTTCTATATAGCATACTGTATCATTCAAGAGGACACGTCTTTGTCACAGTTCAAAATAAATATTAACTTAATACTGAGAATTGCTAGAAACATGCTCAGTTCAAAGTATTGTCAAAGATGGCACCATTTTACATTTAACTCACTTTACATTAAAAACAAAAATTTTCAAAGGAGAGGGGCCTCTCCAAAATGACTGAGCTACCTCCTTGCTCTTCAAAACTATTCAAAAACTACAAAGCATGTACTACAAAGAGGCCAAACAAGTTAAGAAAATGATGGGTGTCTGAACTTAAATCGACATAAAATTCAAAATATACCTTCAAACACTAATCACTCTGACTGGGTCAGATGAATTCTGCAGATAAGTGAGATATTTGGGATGATGGTAGAGCTACTTTGAAAGTTATCTTTGTGAATGTACTTGTGATTGTTATTGCTGATGAAAATGTTGTAATTGTAATAGTCCTTGCTATGATTGTAAGGACTCAAGAGCCAAGGAATTATGAGACTTTTTCATGTCATACTCACTAAAGAGAGGACCCAGACCCCTCCTCCCCTTGCAGTAGGTGCACCTTTCTTGCCCTTTTGTGAGGGCTTCACACATATAATTAAGTGAGCCCCCATTCTCCTTATCCTGGAATCTTTCACCTACCCCTACAAACTGTATCAAGGACATTAACATCAAAATGTAACCTTCAATTTTCTCTGTAAAACAAAAGTCATGATTAAAGAGGATCTTACATAGTAACATCAAAGAGTTGCCATGGCAACTCTTCAGTCACTTCTAGTTTTCCCCCAAGATGAATTTTACTGTGTAAATTTTCCTAATTTTCCATTATTTATACCCTTTTTGTGGAAGTGTTTCTTATTAAAATGTGAGATCTTAAAATCAAAGAGTGTTTATATACCACTATGAATACTGGGAATTTAGCATCATTTTCTGGCAATGTGGTATTAAGCTTTTTGGCAAAAGTGTTTGGGCTATGTGCCCAGCAAGATGATATTGTGACCTGCAGTTATAGCCCTCCACCCCCTGATAATTTGCTTACAACCTTGCATGAAAAGAGCACCTTATGTCTAAGGTTAGGGCTATCCAGTAGGTTAATCCTGCCATGCTAATAAAAGCCTCTTTAAGTCCATGTTGACCATATCTGAACCTTGAAAAACCCATTTTTGTTCATTTTGGACCTTTGAAAAAAAACCCATATTTGTAAGTCCGGGGTCTGGGAGGCCTGCAAATGGATTACAAGAAAAAGCGATAGCTGCCTAGAGAAAATATCTTTTGAAATCACAGTTGGATTAACATTAACGTTTCATACCAGTTACTATAGACGGTAAAATATTTTTTTTGTAGTCATTAATTTTGAATATTTGTTACCTTTATGCAGAGTGTAAAAGTGTCAAGGAATGCAACCCACGTTCTGTGTGGAACGAACGGACGTGTAAATGTGGTAAGATATAACAAATTTACATTTTATCTCAAAATAATTAAAAATTATAGCAAATATGTACTATATTTACAGCATTTGAAATAAAGTGAACTGAGTTACGTCCCTTTTCGTTTGTGCATTTAAGTAAACTACATTTCGTTGAAAACTAATTAAATTTCGATTATTTTGGTTCGATTACACCGTCCTTCCGTCTGAAGGTTTCTATGATTAGAGCCAGGGCTGACCTTTTCAACTCCAGAATTAGTTGGCATATTTTTGGACAAAAGAATTGTTAAAATTAAAACTTATTGCGGGTTAACGTTACAGCCCCGTCCCCCTTTCTGACGCCCCTTCCGGTTGTCCGACTTTCTACGATACTGTGAAAGTTTACTTGCAGGACTTTTTACTCCATAAAATGTATTTCAAACAAAGGCTACATACTGTTGTATCAACAATATACCGAACATGCCAACGTAAAGGCAGAATGCCGAGTCCCCGTCGATACTCTTACAAACGAGTAAAGTTTATTTTTGTCTTTCCGTGTTTTCTCTTCGTAGACTGCTTACCCGTGAAGTGCCTTCCTGGGTTCATCTTTAATAAAAAGACCTGCCAATGTAGTAAGTAAAGTTTCGAGTGATATATCTGTGTTGTAAATAGCATTTAGGTACAGTCGGTGCCAATCATCGAACTGCTACGAGACCTAGACCTATAACTTAGTCGAGACCTATGACTTTATTCTCCACAGAGTGTAGGAGGCGAAAATGTCCGAAAGGATTTTTCTTTGACAAGCGCTGCTGCGAATGTAGTAAGTGAACATGTATGGATTCCTTTGAAAAGGTCTTTTATTTTTTATTTTTATTTTGTTCGCTGAAATCATGTATAAGATATTCTGCAAGAGTAACAGGAAACTGACCGAATAGACTCAACCGACGTGCTGGGTATACCGTCCACATTTAAAAGCAGTCAGACTTGTGGGTGTTCAAAGGTTGGTAATACCCCATGGTTGATACTTACCGACTTAACATGCTAAAGATTTGTATCTAAAGTCACAACTGTAGCCAGATAGCTATTTTCTGGAAAGTAATAGCAAACTGCTGGGGTACAATTTTATGCTATGACTGTGGGCGAATATTCACACCAGATAAACAGATAAAAAAGTTGATTCAGAGAAAATTATTTAGTGAGAATCATTTCCACAAATTCATTCTTACTAAGTTGTCACCTTCTGGAAAATGTCAAGACATTTCTCTGGGGTGAATTAAAAGGTTTCTGACTTTATAAAGCAATTGAAAAATGGGAAGAAAAATTACTGCTTTTAGACGGTTCCATCCAAACTCTTCCAAAATCGTCCTGTTATTAAAAATTGTCAAGAACAATTATACATTCCAATATCGCTGTCTAAACATTTCCATTGTAAAACAGGATCGAATGAACGAGCAAGGTCGTAAACCTTTAAGGTTCCTTCGTGTTATTGAAGATACCATTAAGTTTGTCCTTTAGCCTTACAGGGCCTTAAAAGAGGCAGAAATCCCCACTTTAAAGTGGAACAGTCGGTCAATTATGCAGTAAAAAATCCTTTGTTCGCTACCTTGGAAGTTCGTCCAAAAGCAGTGATTTTTCCTATCAAAATCGTCTAAGGACGAAAAAGGACGACGGAAAAAACGTCGTCCAAAATTTTCCAGAATCTTCCCATTTTTCACTGGGAACTGTCGATCGATCCTGCTGTTTTCTTTCTTTTCCAAAAGAGTGCCGTAACGGTGATTTGAAATGTGGACCGGGACAATTCTTCAGCAAAGTAACGTGCCAGTGCGGTGAGTTTAATATACCCTTTTGGGGCCTACCGTATATTGTTGGACAGACAACAAATCGGATATCCGCAAATTTAAACTTATCCCATAAATAATCAGGATTTTCTTATACATCCTTGAAGGATTTTTTTATCCATGATAAGCCTATAGCAAGGGCGGGTGGAAGGAAAACACCCTAAAATTTGTTCGTCGTATACAATTTTTGGGAGAATTATGTTCTGCTACATTACCTTATCTCAACTTTTCAGATACACTTAGAAAATTAAGCATCTCGATACTTCAGTCAATTCCAATTTTAGGCCACAGACCTGGTAAATGTAAAAGATAACTTTATTCTTAATTTTTCAATTTTTTTTTAATCTCCTCGGACAACAAGGATTGGGCGTGGGGCTCTTTTTTCATTCAAAAAAGGGGGTATGATAAAAGAACTATAATGTAAAAATGAAAGCTGAAAAACAATGAAGCAACGAAGAAAGAAAAACAGACGAGAAAACTAAGAAGTAGCATAAGTGTACGGAACTACTGTCAATTGGGGGCTGCAGCTCCTTTAACAAAATTTTGAATGCACGATTACCCGAAGATAGTACCTGGTTTACCAAAGGTTGCAATTTATCTGCTCGAATGGGGGTGCAGCGCCTTCTGCCTAGTACTCCTATCAGCTGATAAAGAAGGTAAAAACAATTCAGTTGAAAACCTTAGCTTCCGAGGTGCCCTCGGCTTCCTTTCAGTTATTCTAATGTGAAAACCTCGAAATGGCAAACTTTTCGCTGCTAGCCCTTTGTTGGACCCCCAAATTTGGAGACCGATCCAACCCTTATGTGCTACAACAGAGGTTAACTTGTAGAGAATTTGAAAAGCAAAAGTATTAATATGCCTGTGTTGTTAAATTATTTCAAAATAGTATGTATTTCACATGATCCGAATTTGAAATGCTTAAAATAATTAAAAAGATCGATTGTTTTGCAAATGATGTCAAATGTAGAAATGGTAACGAAATATTGTAAACTGTTTATGGCATGCATAAAATACAGTGTAAATGAAAGTGGTAAACTTACAAGAGTTTGGAATTGGGTTCTTCAATTGTGTGTGTATGTAAGTGTGTGAGTAAGTGCGAGGGGTCTTTTCAAAAAAGTACCTAGGTAATTCTATCCTATTATCTTTCAAAATGATTGGTTAAACTTGCAAACAATAAAGGGGCATGTGTCTGACTTCAAAATATAAATGTTGGTTTCAGTGAAGAGAACGGTACCTTCTCATTCGTAAATGTTCCAAATCATGCTAATCTTTTTAATTTTTTTTTTCTTTCTTTTGTTTCCCTACCAGAGTATGAGGTCGTCATTACTTCCTAAGTTGGTACGTAACTTTTCAATTGTTTTATAATCTCAGTTCAAAGAGAAAAAAGTCTAGAAAAAGGTAAAATGTTCTGATTTCTTAATCTGCCGGGTTGATTTCATGGGGGTGGGGGCGGTGATATACTGTACACTATCCCCTTATCCAGTTCCATGGGGAATACATCCCTCCATCCTCCAGGATCGCCGCCATGACTATAAACACGAGGCGAAAAAGTTAAAGTCAGTATCGTAATTATGTAATCAAATAATATTTTGTTATCTTTTATTCTACAGATAAGCATCGTAAAACGATCAAAAATCAACCGGAGAAATCTTGAGAATAAGGCGCTGCTTATTTACATGTGACAACGGTGGTTGGTTTCTGTATTACTTCACAAGTGTATATTTTAGGGGAAGGGGAGACATACTAAAATACATTAAATACAATAGTAATTTTTATTCTTCTAGAGTGGGCCAAAATTTTCGTAGAGGGATTCGCCCCTGCCCCTGGCTATGCTTGTGAAAATGGCGTGTCTATACTGGCATTCACCATATAATATTTTACCTGTGTTTAACATTCGAAGGGTGTCAACGAGCCTGTAGAACTCGTATAACTTACTCCGCATTATGGTGCTAGATAAACTTGAAAAAAATGTTGAACTGTGATTTTATTGCCAGTTACGCCCTTACAAAAAGGCGAAAAGAAAGTAATTGAGGTTAAACGGAAGTAATTTAGAAATTCTTGTACTCAAACTGAAGCTTAGGTTTAGGGATACATGATAAGCTTACAGTGGCGTACGCAATGTCTCACCCCTTCAACCGAATATCATCATCACGTGACATAATTAAATGAGTTTTTGCTTTGAATTATTTATTATTCAATGTCATCTCCTTTTCCTTTCATCTGAAATTGCAAGTTTGTTTCGAGTAAAAATAAAACTTGGGATTTACAAATGCGTGTTAAGTCTTATCCATTAATCTTCGTGACCGGAGGCTCTAGGCGGGACCTTATTTGCTTGAGTCTATAGGTTCGAGGCCGACCTGACCTATACCTCGAACCAAGGAGCTAATACACCCTCCGAAGGGCAGTAGGTCCACGCTCAAATGATCAATACATGTAAAAATAAAGAGAAAAAAGCAGTCACCCCAGTTTAAATGAGTGAAAGCTAAATTATGAATGCCTCCATTAAAGAAATACACTCGTCACCCTAAAGGATATTTTCCGTTTGGGGATATCAAAATTCCCAGGTGGTGACTGCTCTTTGAATGACAGCAAAGTTTGGAGATTCAAAAACTGTGCAGAGTAGTTAATATTCCCACAATGCAGAGAGAATGCTTGGATTGCTAGTTATAGCCTTGTATGCTCCCGATCCTAAGGACATGGCCTTAAGCAATAAAATAGGTTTGTGCCTGAACAGGGAGAAGCATTATATAGTTATGGGAGGAGCTACAAGACACATAGTTGGAAGCATTGGAACTGTATGGGATGACAAGAGTTGCCCTTTAAATCATATGGAGATATTTTTGAGACTGAAATGTTAAATTCCTGCAAAATCACATCTCATTAACCTTCATAATGAAATAAAATTCTTCGGAAACATAACAGATATTTGTAAGATAATCAAGGGGAAATTTTTAAGATGAAGGTGAGCCTTCATGATTAATTTCTAGCGACTACTTATTGCTGTAAAAGAAAATTAAATCCACTACATCACAATGGCAGAAATATAGAGGAACCTTTTGTGTTTATTAAAATGTCATTCTAGCTTAAAAAGTCTGGCAGTAATCTTTCTTCCCCAAAATTATGCATTACAAAAATTACGAATGCAGCATCATTTAAAAATTTGACAGTTTGGGTGTACAAATTACTCCTGGGCTACAAAGGAGCAAATTTTGTAAGTTACACGGTATGCCTTACTTTACATTGCTTATTTATTAGGCTGCCCAATTATAGTTATAAAGCTCTGTGTGGAATTGTTGTGCATCACAAACATAGATCAGCATTGCTAGAATTTGACCTTTGTAAACTACTATGTGTGAAACTTATCGTTCTCGAACACGGTGAAATACCAAATAGGCTGTAGCAGTAGTGATTTCTAAATTGCAAAACAGGTGAAACTATTTTTACTGCAGTGTGCCCATATTCAAGTACGAGCTTATTTTGTCCATTATCATTTTTTATTAGCTCTCTTACATACAGACATATGGGCGTATTGCACATTTTTCTTTTCAAGGGACTAGAGTAGAGTAGAGTCAACTTTATTGAATCCAAAAGAAGGATATTACATTATTATATATAAATTATTAAATTAAATTAAATTACATAGGCCTTTATCTATCGTCAAAATTGCCCGATACTCCCCCAAATTCTGCACGAGTATAGTTTTTGTCTGAATTGAGAAAGGGGCTGTATCCGTCCACCCAGGTGCCTCTTCTCTTCTCCCACATAAGCCTAAATAGAAGGGTCCGAGTAAGTAGATTTTACATCAAGTTACACTTCCCCGAAGAACACTTTTATTTCAGATAT
Source organism: Holothuria glaberrima (assembly GCA_009936505.3). Lineage (NCBI taxonomy): Eukaryota > Metazoa > Echinodermata > Holothuroidea > Aspidochirotida > Holothuriidae > Holothuria > Holothuria glaberrima. Next base: position 13,368 of record WURT03661404.1, read on the forward strand.
TGAAGTAATCAAGATTGGATTTGATAATCCGCTTCCATTGAATATCTCAGGCTTTTGGAAGATGGGTGGGAGTTTGTGGTTGGAATGGAAGTTGGGATGAAAGGAGGGGAAGACATCACCATGTAAGTGTCACCAAACTGTTGATCATATGAGAGAATCAGTATTGAATCTTTGGCTTTATAAGTTTGGGAGAACAATAACACGCAACTTGGTTCTGAAGCTGGGGCAATTAACTGAGTCCATCATGGTACTGTTCCAATGAGAGTCCCGCTATAGCAAAGTCCTTTGACGTTAGCATCATATACGTGACAGGACACCTCTTCCCCCACGGACAATTTTCACCTGGACGATCCTACTAGAACAAATTACCCTGGATAATTCCCACAGGACAAATTACCCTCGGACAATCCTCATCCAAGATATTTGCCCCTCAGAAAACTTTCCTCAAGAAACTTGAAATTGACCTGGGTGGAAATTATCCGGTAACCGACTACATGATCCTTTTACAAATCTTTTTAACGAGATTCGAATAAACCCGGGCATTCATTACGCAAAGAAACCTCCGAGACCCCCAACCCCGTCCTTGGGCGTCCATTATGCAGAATTAAAATACATGCATATGATATCCTATAAAAATTAATCGAATCTATGGGGCGCTATAGAGTACAACAGAAAGGCATGAAAAAGATCCAATTAGAATTAGTGACTTTAAAAACCATTGTAAAGTTCACCTCTATAAGTGTCTCAACATCAATGGCATTGCCGGACTCTGTATAGCAAAAGTAGAAGCGTTGTGGCGCTTAATCCCTAGGTTGGCGCCAGCAGGGGCAGATCCAGAGGGGCGTCGGCATCGTCCGGATATGACAGATAAACCAAGGGGCTAAAATATTCCTTGCGTTTCGCGCACATTCCAACTCTCAAAGCCAGATTTCCAGAGTCTAAATTACCACTTGAACGTTGATTCGACACAAGTATTTTTTACTATTTCCAATTAGCCTAGGCTATAAGAAAAATTTTGGTAAATTCTATTTTGTAAAAGATTTTGTCCCATGCCCAACCCCGTGTTGCTCGACTCAGTAACTTCCCCATTCGCCTTCCTCTTCCCATCGTCGTCCTTGACACATCCTCACTTTTGCGGGAGGAATGACTTCGAGCTGATGAGCCGCAGTCTCCAGCTTAAGCATATGCATGGAGAAACATTTCAGGAGGCGGCTGAAGGTGTTTCTCGTGAATGTTTTCCTCGTTAATAAAAAAAAATATAACATGAATTTTTTTTCTGACAAAATGACATATTTTTCTCAGATTTACCCATGCAGTAGCGGTGCAAGGGAATTCGGTCAGAGGGGTGAGAATGGCATGAAGGAGCCCTTTTAAGTAGGTACAAACCCCCTATGCTTCAAAACGGTAAAAACGTAACAATGGCGCCGACAGGTGGTTTGAGTCCGTCGAGGGAGAGAAGAAACCGCCCCTGACTGTATAGTCACGCTTCTTTTAGTCCCTAAAAATTCGCAAATTTTTAACACAAATTTTACTTCAAAAGGTATCATATGTGGTACCAGACTGCATCTTAGGACACCTAATTTTTCAAATTCTTTAAAGGGGAGGGGGCACCCCTCGGCTTAGACCCCTCCCCAGGCCGGCGAACACACAACATACTCTATGGCCCCCTTTGCGAAAAATCCTGCTTACGTCAATGCTCAAAAGGCTCGGGAATGTATCATTTTCCGCTTAGATAATCATTTCATTTCATTTTTGTCTCCCCAATCACCAACACAAGTTGCTGCCCTTATGCAAGACCACATGGTTGCAGAGTCGTTTATCCGCGACCGCTACGTGCTCAACTTCTTGACTCCTTGGAGCGGCTTGTCAGCGAAGGATGGTCATCAAAAACATCCCTCTCCACCGAGGAGTTATGAAATTGAGAGATTTTTCAGCGCAGATCAAACAGCCGGGAGATGCAATCTCCTGCTATAGGGAGACTCTGGGAGCCAAAATGTTTCTCGGTACGCTCCCCGCCAACCTGTGTAGGTGCTCCGCTTAGATAGTTAATCGTGCTCCTCTCTTTCCCAGCCCCCCCCCCCCCACGGCGGATCCAGGAATTTTTCCAGGGGAGTCTGTATGTTCGATAATAAACTACCCTCGATACAATCTGGCACGCGTAGGAAGCTGTTTTGTGACTGCAGGCTGAGCCTTGCTTCGGATCGCCGTCCTGGGGGAGGGGTCTAAGGTGAGGCAGGAGCGGTGGTACGGGAAAAATATTGGGGGCTGAGTGCCAGGAAGACTAACTGAGCGGAGCGTCACCATCGGTTGGCGCGGAGCGTACAAGAAAATTTTTGGCTCTACAAACCCCTCAGATGGCCGGAAGCGGCACTTCCCGCGTATTCTAAGCTACATGTACCCAACCTTGAAATATGGATTTCATGTCTGCACTTGGCAAATATAAGTGGGGGGGGGGGGGGGGGCCAAACATACCTTTAGCCCCTCACTTTTTTTATTGGGGGCTTAGCCCCCGAAGCCCCCCGGTTCCGCCGCCATTGAAAAGTTTTTTATTTTTGAGGGACCTTAAATGCAATTTGGTGCATCATTCTGGACTAATTTTAAGGTAAATTACTGCAAATATTTCACACATCTTGGCAAATTTTTGGATTTTTGAGGGACCTTGGTGCATTATTCTGGACAAATTTTAAGGTAAATTACTGCAAATATTTGACATTTTCAACAGAAGAGACAAATAAGGGGTTTTCGGCCTTGGAAAGTGGGGGGATGAAGCATACTTCCGCTCCCTACAAATTTCGCTGGGAGGCGGGTGGCTGGAGTCCCCAGTCCCCGGCTTCCTTTGTCCTTGTAATCTGGTGTACAGTGGCGTACCCAGGATTTCCCTCAAGGAGGCCATGCAGAATGTGTGATCGCCGGCCGGTGAAGGGGTCTAAGGGTAGGGTGTCCCCCTCCCCTCTGAAAAGTTTTGAAAAATTATGTGTCCTTACATGCAATTTGGTGCCACATATGCTACCTTTTTAAGTAAAATTTGTGTTAACAAATTTACGTATTTTTAGGAACTAAATAAAAAAAAATCGGAATCAGTGAGGGAGCGTGACCCCAATACCCCCTCCCCGTGTACACCAGTGCTGGTGATACTTCTTCCGATTCCAGGATTTCCCGATATTTCTCGAAATTATTCTGTTTCCTGAAAATTTCCAGAACAGCACCAAAATTTGTAGAATTTCGGGTAATTTCGGGAATAGTGGAAACCCTAGCTATACACCTCTGAAGCTTTTGAAACTACTCAGTCTCAAGGAGACAGTTCGTTGGCCCATGTTTTAAGCTATAATTCAAACTGATGGGTTGTAGGGATGAATGAACACCTCAATTTGGACACTTTTTGGTCTGAGAACGACGATCTTTAGGCGCTTTTTACCAAGTTTCTCCAGATAGAGGGAAAAAATGGTTGAAATTTTTTTTGGCGACCAAGAGCAGGGGGTCCGGACCCCCTGGACCCCCCAAATCCGCGCCTGCCCCTCCCCCTTCATCGAATTTTTAGCCGTTCTTACAACGATTACATACTTGCAGTGGCAGCGGTGGCAGGTAGATGAGGCATAGACGAAAATCCCGGGGAGAATGGGGGGGGGTGTATACTGTCACTCATAATCGAGGACTCCCCAGGTTCTTTGCAATTAGCGTACAAGTCGGGGAATAAAACAAAATATGAATAAGAAGCAACAGTTCTCATACCTTGAATAAAATGGGAACTTACTAATAAAAGTAAATACTTTCCTTCTCCCGTTTCTCCTCTCGGGAAATTTTAACTAAATTCTACTTAAACAAATACTGCTGGCGCCAGACAATAAAAATTATGATTTAAAGACTTTCACTAACTTCCCTGAAAAATTATACATTTTACATCAGAATAACATAAGCATGATGGTTTCTCAGGACCCCAAACAACAAGTAAAGATACCCTTTTCAATGTTTAGCTTTACACTCACCCATTTGCCCTCTGCCCTTTGAAAATTTTTGGATATTTGAGGGACCTTAGGTGCAATTTGGTGCATCATTTGTTAGGTAAATTACTACAAACTTTTGACATTTTTAGAGAAAATTTTTGACCATTTTTTGGAAAATGTTTGGATATTTGAGGAACCTTAGATTCAATTTGGTGCATCATTGTAAATTACCGCAAATTTTGGACATTTTTAAAGGAATATTTTCACAAATTGTTTGGAAAATTTTGATTATTTGAAGGACCCTAGATGCTATTTTGTGCATCAATTTGAACACATTTTAAGGTTACTTACTGCAATTTTTTTATATTTTTACAGAAGAGACAAATAAGGGGTGCTCGTCCTTGAAAGTGGGGGCTAAAGCATACTTCCACCCCACAATTTTCGCTGAGAGCTGCCTCCCCCAGCCCCTTCCTACGCCCTTGATTTGTCCGTACTACAATAGTCTCCTGGGATGCGATATGAGAACGTTATATAGGTCTAACCTATTCCACAATGAATACTTTTCGAGGAAGACTTTTTATGAGCTAGGTCTTAGCCAAGTACTTGCAATTATTCAGTGCCTTACCAGTAATGGTGCCACCCATGAGGGATAGACAGGCGCGGATGCTGACTGGGTACTTCCGGCTCCCCCTCCTCCTTTCCGGCATCACCTTTCGTGGACATTTCCAAAACCGCACTACGAAGTTTATGTACTGGTATATTATTTTTGCCGGAAAATATCATTGAAAAGTTCCTTACTTAAATTTCTCCTCAGAAAG
>WURT03661415.1:0-18125 GCA_009936505.3 Holothuria glaberrima
GCTCATAATCGGATTCTAGTCGTACAGTATATTTCTAGGACTAACAAAATCGCAATAGACATCATCATGTAGCCTGTGGACATACATATTTGGCGTGTATGAAAATTTTGCTCTCTGTCTGTAATTTCATTTGGGGGCAAGTGGGGCGAGAGTTTCAACTGGGGGCCCCACCCCCTCCCCCCCCCCCGCTGGCTACGCCACTGGTCATCACATATTAATCTATGATATCGAGCTTCTCACTCTGACCATGGAAGTACCACCTCGGAGAGAGTACTTCCATGCTCTGACTACATGAATCGTTACTTATCAGATTGTGCACGCTATCAGATTTGAATGGCTTTAAAAGGAAAATGCACTCTCCCCAAAATGATTTATTATAACCGCGTATCCTAATTCGTGAATGGCTCTTTTAAATCATGCTACAACAATTTTGAACCTATCTTTTACATATTTTGTATTTTGTGATTTTGTCAGTCCTAGAAATATACTGTACGACTAGAATCCGATTATGGGCAAGTTCACACAGTCACACAGTACAGTACTCTTATCTGCCGAGTACGTCCAACTTCATCTTTATGTAGGGACAAAGAAAGAATCCTCCACTGCTGTGTACAAACGCGGGCGCTTATATAATACATTTTACACGGACTGGGGGACTGGTTGAGGTGGCACTACGACGTCATCTGTGTTGTCCCCACAATCACAAACCCTTGCGGCGCCACTGATATAAGCCACGTCCTGAGAGGTGCACACACTCTTCTTCAACCTTTCCTCTAATACGGCCATCACTAATTGCCCAATGATCAACATTTTTGCAAATTTTACAGATCCAATCAAAACGATATGGCATGAATGACAAAAGTTTGTAAAAAGCCTTTGTATTTGCTGCAGTCTTCTTCACAAAAATAGTCATTTCCAGTGCATGAACATGCTGGAGAAATGGAAAATGATAGCCCATTTTGCATATAGACCCCATCCTGAGACAAACATTGTCCAGGGGGGAACTCCTTCTCCTTCCCTTTGACCCCTCGCCCAGGGCGGCGATCACTCCTCCACAAGCCATCGTCAACCCCCCCCCCCACCTCCTGACAGTAAAACCCGGATCCGCCCCTGCGGTTCATTTTTCAAAGTATGTTGAAGGCGACATCTCATTACCTTTACAAGAGGATATTGTGTTTACATCACATTTTTATCATTATTACGCTAACGAGTTTCACCAATGATCCATGGCAATAGCTTTACTTCTCCACAATATTTATGATTCTAGTGGAGCTATAAATATTGTATGATGTGGAAATTTTCAAGTTTTGGGCAACAAATTATTCGAGAGCTGTACCTTAGTGATATTTTTTTCTTGAAACTCTATTTAGTTTAAAATACGTAAAACGAAGTTCCCCGGCTCCCTGATTTTGACTTCCAAAATGCTAAAAATATCAATTCAATTATTGCCAAAGTTTGCTGAATCTGTGTGTCACGTCTTTCTGATAAGATGCATTGGTAACATCTCAGCAAGCAATTATTTCAAAACCTACCCGGTATACCTTCGTGCATGACTAATGAAGGTCTAAATCAACTACCTCATTCATACATCAACTATGATCAAATTCTCCGTGACAATTGGTTCATCTCATTAAGCTAAGCCAGTGTGAAGACTTTTCTAGGAGTAACTTAGGAAATAAAATCAATCAACTTGAATTTCAAGCCTGCAGAAAGAAGGATTTTAATTTCGCTGAGATCTTTAATATAAAAAACTCTCGATTACTTAAATCGTTTTTTGATTTCTACTTACTTAGGAAATGACGAATATTCTTATGTGGTGCTTACTTTGTCGGGTAGAAAAGGGAAATTTTATATATGTCCTCAATCAGTAAAGAAAAAAATTACAGTAACCATTCTTGACATCGATCAGCTGGTTACGAATCAAGGATAAATATTTTTTTCCAATAGCAGTTACTGCTTCAAACTCGATATGTGAAAAATATCTGGCACGCATCATGTGTAAAGGTTAAGATTTTTAATGTTAATCAGTTGACTAGAGAATCCACCCAACGAGAATTACATTGGTATATTTATCAGGGAATTTGATTGACTCTGTTGTATTATAACGCAAAATAAAATGCAATAAAATGCATCCATATTGCAAGCAACCTAAACATCAGAGGTAGAGTTACCTTATAAGATGTAAAAAAAAATTAACAGAGGCTTAGTGTGAACTCATCTCCTGTACCGAATGGCAAAATTGACGCAGACGAACATATGCGGGGACGTTCCTCCTTTCATTTACCCCTTGAGAGGTAAGTGACACCCCAAAAGGTCCTCTCCCAGTTGCCTCAGGATTACGCTGACTGGCCCTAACAGTGCTTACATGTGACCTCAAAAGTTCTACTAGAAAAGCGAAATTGTCCTCAGAAGTGACGCCACAGTGTGACAGCAATAATAGGTTATTTTTAAACTATAGTTTTGTATATTCTGGTTTGAAAATAAATTAACCCTTTACATGTACTATACCCAGTTAATTGTTTTTTTCCATTGTATTTCTTTCCTTACGTTTTGAACATGAACAAATGTAATTACAAGTGTAACAATGAACAAAAAAGGAGACGAACTTAATGCAACACTTACCTGTACAAATCTTCTGGCACCTTCGGTAGGAGCTAAACTTGTTTCTGTTGCCTCCACATCCTAGGTAAAAAAATTTTTGGCAAGATCCTTTCTGGGGATTATAATACCATTTGATGGAGAGTAAGCTACCACGCACACACTGTTCTCCCCTGTCTTCAGGAAGTTGACAACGATCTGGTAGATAAATTATAATATTGTTTATCAGTAAATTTTAAATTCTTTAAGAAAATACTTCACGTACCAATTATTGTGATTTTGAAATGAGGCAGTACAGCGTTATATGGTCACTACTCAAAACAGTTAAAACAACATGCACTACTGCACCATTTAAAAAGTTAGTTCATGGAAAGTGCGGTTACAATTTTCTAACACTATGGTTACAAATTCAATTAACTTCCAAGTAACATTTGAAATCATTATTTGAACTTCCAGTACTTCACTTTCTTCATACCTGAACGGCAAACTTAAACATTCTTTTATGAAAGATGTCATATACGACCTACTACTCTGTTTAAGATGTTCAAGATCTCTAGAAGGCTAAGGATGCATGAGGCCTGAAGGCCTTTATCATGAAGTCGGCCAAGTATATTTGAAACCTTTCAAACCGCCAAATTGGTTCTGAAGAAAAATTAAACTGTAAAACAATTCACTTTTCAGAGTTCTCAAACAGTTTATTAAATATTTGTTACTTGCAAATTTCTTGACATTTGTTTTAAAATATCTAAATCACTTCAAAACATCATAACAAAAGCAAACAAAAGGGAGATCCTTGACTTTGCAAATCCAATCACCCCATAATCTATACCTTGGGGTTAAACATTTCCCTACATACTGGTAACCAATAAACCACTTAAATTTTGATTTCATATTTAAGAGACTAGTATGCTCTGTTTTGAAATATCTACATATCACGGGGTTCTATGATCTTTTCTAACATAAGTGTCGTCCAATAAAGGATAAAGCAACCACAAGGCGAAGTTTTAAATTTAAGCAAGTATTTGGCAAATTTGACCTTTGACAAATGAAATCATCAATTGTACATGTACAGGTTTTCATGAACGGGTACCTACACTCCAACTTTGAACTTTGTTGTGCTTACGGTTTAAAATGAGTTCGAGACACACTCTTTCCCAAAATTTAGGTAAATTTGACCTTTGACCTACATTTTGACCTTTGAACAAGCTCTTAACAGCCAAAATATTATATTTTAAGCATCATCTTACCAATCCTATTAAATCCTATCATATCATATGGTATTATTACAGTTTCTAACAATAACCATTTTAGCGAATTGGACCTTTGACGTAAAGCAAGCATGCACCAGTGTTTTTGTTCAGGTACCTACTCCACCAAGTTTGAACTTCATCAAACTTACGGTTTAGGAGGAGTTCGCGACACACTTTTGGTTCACAAACACACGTTCACGCGCCCTCACCCATCCACACACACACTCATACAAATCTACCTATATCATAACAGCTAACTCTCTAGTGAGAAAGGTCATTTTTAACGTGATGTACGTTTTTCATTTGATTTGTGCAAAATTAATAGTCTAGTTAATATCTCACACCTTAAACCATATAAGTATCTTAAGTATCTTCCATAACTCACTGTGTACTGTCGCTTTTCATCTTAAGTCGGCTTTGTATTATAGTGATGGGATCACGTGTAGCGGGGCTTGTGTTCCATCTTATGAAGTTAACGAGTTTTAATTGAACTAGTCACATCATTCCTACCTAAAGGTACTATAATACCTTTCCAACATTTTCCATGGACTTAAGATTCTCTTCTGCCAATGCAAAGTTCCAACCAATACGACTTTATTACAACATGTCTAGTTAAAGTCATTGATAAATCGTCGTCCACTAAAAGAGCACCACTGTCGTGCTCTGTTGGTTAATCTCCATCGTGTCTGAGATGTAATAGCCTGACATCAGTAGTGAAATATCACCGTGACAGTGGTCGGATTTAGTCGCATAATTCACACATTAGCTTCACTGTAATATGCAAGTGACTCCAACGTGCAATGACCCCAAACCAATCACCATCTAATTAGAACTCCAAACAATCCTCGCCGAGAGTATCTGCTAGGAGGTTATGACTAAGGTTTAACAAAGTGTTGGTTAAAAGTGCCGAATTTTCTTTGCTGAAGTTTTTATCTTGTCAGGAGCCTGGAACAATGTAATGTAAAAAGAACCAATATAGAGTCACTAATATAGGAAACAAGGTTTAGCTAAATCTAGACTAAATTAAGAACTCATACATTCCTGTTCGCCAGTCAACGTAGTACATACCATGACTTATCAGAAAACACCAATCGTCACCACGTTTTGCCACAATGTGAATGATATGAACTAAGAATACGTCACACATCCGTCCAGATTGAACTGGGACAGTCCATTACCTTTTGTCACGCAAAGTTCCATTCAAGTTTTCGCTCCCCTCATTTAAGGCTCGATTAATTTCTTGCAGGAGTTGGTAATGAAAATGTTTTAAATGATCTCCACAGATGTATTCTGGGTGCAGTTTTGCATGATATGTTGGCTGTATTCACACGCACGTGAAGAGAGTGGAGACTTATCAAGGTTTTCCCTTACTTGATACTTTTGTGCTTATTATCTGGTTACCACGAATTGCGTAAGGGAGGAAGGGGAACAAACTTCTCGCGTTAGAATTCATATGAGAGGGTTCCAGTTGCATTAGTGGGGTCTTACTTTCCGGTGAACGCTTGATCTACCAAGTGACCTGACACTGATCGGCGGTGCTTGGGTAGTAAGTGGTAGGCTATTGGATGCTTAGCCGGATTTTGTCGTGGAAGTGAGATTTGTGTTATAAGCTCGTGCTTGGTATTGGGGTGCGATTCAGGTCCGTGGTGGGTTTCATAGGTAACGCTCCTGTGGGATATCACTGGGGAACCTCTGTGGTAACAACAAAACCATGAGGACTGGGATAAAGCCTTTGACTATCCTCAAATGTGTGATCCTAGATAGCATGCGAATTCATTATCATTAAAAAGAACAGAACGTCCTCGTTTTGCATGCTATGCTTAATTGAGATGATACCATAGGCTAACGTACCTGCGTACGTAGCTGAAGTAGTAGTTTTTGTATGTTATTCTATAGTTATAATTAAGAAAACAGTGAAAAATTCAGCGTTTAAAAGAGAATGACAAAATACCCTCCAAAGAGTCATTTATTTAACATTTCGTCTACACTCAAAGGAGAGGACAGTTGGTCCTACCCCAAACTCCACCCGCTTGAGCTCCTGCCAGTCACTGTCTGAAAAATGGACCAAGACGGCTAACTCAACAATAACATTCTCTAAATTATATTTTGAAGAGCAAGGGAAATGTAGTGATGTACCAGAGATTACTTCTATGTCAAAATGTTTTCAAACCCCCAATAGGTAAATGCTGCTTTTAGTTCCTTCAGCAGATGGCAGCACCTTTCGTTGGGATCTTCTCCAACAGTTTCACTACCGTTCTCCGGTTTTGTATGGGATTATTCTGCTTTTTATATAGCGCCCAACAGGGTTTAAATATAGTATACTTCCATTCAATGAGTAATGGTATTGTAATTAATGATATCGTAATTATAAAGATAAATGATAAATGATATTGTACTGTTGAGATAGTAGCATAAAAACAAGTAGGTCTAAATGAATAAATAAAAATGCTACTACACATAGAACTTAAAAAGTGCAACAAAATATTGCGATTCTTCTAGAAGGCTGGGACTCAGCCCCTCATAACTCACGGTAACACTCTTATCCAGCTGTTCACACCCACACACACACACACACACACTTAAAAACACTTATTAACTGTGGGTTGGTGGGTGAGGGACCTTTCCGGTAGATATTGCTGTAGAGCTTACTACTTCATAGCAGCGCCACCGTCCTACAACGAATGGTCGCATCCCGAATATCAACCTCCATAAGGACGGGAAGGCCGGGTGTCACGTGACACGTTATATTATATTATATAACTCATATCATTAACGAATTCTAATCACGTGATCTTCTTCCTCCGAGTGAGGCAATGCACTTTTGATGATTGCCGTAAATAAAAATACTACCCGCATCAAGGTATCAACTCTCGATTGGTACCCTACTACGTCTTTAGTTAAAACTTCAATATACGTATGATAAAGGTACACTCAAGTGTTAATAATTACCACTTTCTGGAACAACCATTGTAAGCCAGATGCGAAGAGAAAACCATGAATGGAATATTTTAAAAGCGTCAGGTCTGTGGTTTTCGAAGAGTGCTCTTATTAAACAACGTTTTATAGTGAGATTGCTGTTTGTCTGACAACTCATGACAAAACTGTGATCTTGAAATTGGTAAAGAAAGGATAAAAATGTTTTACCTATTGTCTGTGCAGGTTAATGGGTGATACAATTATTAATGTAAGTGCAGATAACGATGATACTGTATTATTCAGGGCACACTGACGTCACCCAAATATCATCAATTAAACTTACTTAACCCTTTTAACTGACATAATTGCCCGAAACTAACAATACACACTCATACAGGTTGACAAACAACATCATCCTCATGTTAGAAAGGATGAATTAGATTAGCATTTGTTTTTGCTGGGTAGTTGAGGGAAATGTGGGATGCTAGTGTCTCTTATGCACAAGATGGAAAAATAACCCAACCAGGTCACTTAGTCAACACCGAGGGACGAGATGACATTGCCATATAGATATACAAATTGGGGTCCGTGCCCTCCCTCTCCCAAGGATTCAGTGATTTATTTTAGGGCAAAACTTAAATCATAATTGTTTGACATGTGAATCAGGATAATATTTCAGGCTTAACAGTTTCCTCCCCTCCCCTTCCCCTTCCCCTTCCCCTTCGACTCCCCTTCCCCTCCCCTTCCCCTCCCCCTTCCCGTACGCGATGTATCTTCCTATACGCCTATTTACTCTGTCGCAGAGGAGGTAATCTTGAGAAGCTTCTCTGTTTAACAAATCCGTACAGACGTTGCCTTCTACTTTGGTTTCCTTACCGTTTTACGATGTTAGAGCCAGTGGGCTACAAAAGTGGCGATAAGGTCCCTGATGGGTTTAGAGGAAACCATATTCAAATTAACAACCACGGTGTGTGAGGTTTTTGAAGTTTGGTGGGACAACGTTCTAACCCACCTTTAACCCTTATCACTTAAAGATGTTTTAAATGTTTCCACAATGTGTGAGAACTTTATACATCAGCAGATTGGTTGCGCGAAAGGGAGGGCGCAACGAAGAGAACGAAGATCCCATTTGTGTATTTGAAAAGGGTACCAATGCAAAAAGGTATTACAAGCGTAAAAAACTTTTATTTCAAACTTAGGATTTATACTTCTTAAAGCCTTTCAAGCGTTTATACTGATGAAAGCCTTTCAAACCCATCATCATACCACTTTGTAATTTCCCGAAAGATATTTGCAAAATGTTGGTAGTACTGGGTGATGAGGTTTCGTGTTGGACTCTTACTAGAATAGTCTTTTTTATCTTCACCTCAGCACAATATATGAAGCGAAAGATATGTTAAACTTTAAGACTCCCTCTTGCTAATATTGGCTTGTGATTATCTTCAGGTCACAAAGCATGAAATCACTACCAGTATTTAATTTTTCAAGCAAGAAACACTACACAAGTCATCTAGTATATTCCGTACACCTCTTACCCTATAGGCTAGTTATACCATGCAAATGCAATTCTTAGATATAGTTCCCTTTACCGGCAGAACGGAAGCTGTTTGTCAGATAATCAGCTCCCTAGTTTACTAACACATTGACTACGATCAGATATCTAGGAAAGTACATCATAAAGGTGTTACAGCCATTTCATGACATTTTGCAACCATAGGTAGTTCTGGTTAAGACGATGGACTCGGGGACACTTTTTTCGTCCACATTTCCACACTTTCAAATGACAATTCTTGTAATGCATAATATTTGGGTGAAAAAGGCAATTATCAGCGAAAGTCAATAACTTAATAATGAAAACAGATATTTTCTCTCTGTTTCATATTAGCATGCATGGTCGGAGTGTAGGGGACATAGACCACCTTCGAGGTACGCTTACCCCTTTCCTTAGGGAAATTTTGCAATTTCCTCCGGGAGCCATAGTGGGTATGATTAATTAATTCCCTACAACAGCCAGTCGCCCAGACAAATACCTGCATTTGTTCTCGAAGGGTAAGGTTCTTCAATAAAAACTCAAGATTTTCAAATACTTCCTCTATAAAACCCAAATTTTCCAACGTTTCTTCGACAAAAAGCTAACTTTTCATATCCTCTTCAATAAAACTTAATTTTTCTTTCAATCTTCTTCAATTACAGTCAAGAGTTTTGTCTAAAAAATTTTGGTTGCTCGCTCCTTCCACGGTGACCTATCGCCGCTCTCGCTGCCTCGGATTACCCGCCTCCCCATTAAGGAGCTAGGCCCTTGTGCCAGGGATATTCTGTCTCCACCCTCACATTTTACACAATGTAAACCAAAATATCCTGAATTTTACCCCCAAAAATTGGCACAAACCTTATGCAGTCATATGTTCATATTAATCTGCCTTTGACTTTATCCGTGTTTCTATTGTATACTAATACTAGTCTAAAATTTACGCTCGTTTGTCCAAGGAGTTGTTAGGGAAGTTGATCGAACATTTAAATGTTCTTTTACACTAGGTGGTTGCCGACATTTTCTTGAAACTTCTTCAAGACTTGAAAGAGATTTGGCACTGAAGGTAAAATGTTTGTGTCGTCTGTAAATCCCAAAGATTCATCACGATGATTTCATCAATTGACATTACATTTCTAGTCGTCAATGCACAGTCGTTTAACTTAAAACTTTTTGTTGAAGCTAGGCCCTTGTGTACAAAGAGGCTGCACTCAAATCCACGTGGCAACAATATCCTTTGTTTCTTGATTACCGGTACTTACGTTTGGAAGGAACGGACCATCATTAGGAAGCGTTAGTCAAAAAAGGCTTACAATAGAAAAAAGAGAAATGCCAATCAAATTCTTTTACCCGAAAAGGGATTATTATAAGTAGTTCAAGCACACATTGTGTGACGGGTTGGGTTGTAGTATCTCCTTCCCTAAATACTCCCTTGTAAATAAGGCGAGTCCATTGCAGCAAAGATTGACATTGCACCGGAAAGTATAAAAAGTAACCATTAAATATGAGAAAAAACTGGCTATAACGCTACTAATTTCTGTGGAAACTTGCTTCAGCAGTATAAAGCCACATGACTGCACTGTTAAAGTTATGCCATATCCATCGTGACGAAAGCCTATGAACAATGTAAAGGAAAGGTTTAAGCAAAGAATTAATTTTCATATATAAAAAGAGGAACTAAATCTATACGCAATTTGCTGAAACTTTCATTCAGATCTCGCGTGTACTAGGCTCAAAATATCGGCCAATGAAGTTACCCTATACATTTGTGACCCAAGTGAGCTTCGGGGTAGCAGGGGTTGAATCACTTCCTCACATTGATGAGAAATGCTTTGTTTATTTTTTTTTCAGTCTGTTCTGTTGACCTTGACGTTAATTAGGCTAGGAGCTTTTGAATTTTGTGAAATTCTTATGCCCGCCATGCATTCATATTCCAATAACATTTCAATTTCAATGAAACTTTCACCAGAATGCTTAGAATAATACCCCTCTAACAAAACTGGATTAGACCTTAGGCCTTTCTTTTAAAGGTCGTGTGACATGCCTCCCAAAAGAGCTGTTCCACAAGGCAGTTTAAGAATTAAGTCTTAGGCAATGTGTTGATACTTCCTGTTGTAATTTTACCTCCATATGTTACCATCACATGTAGGTATGTTAGATGTCATCTATCAGGTTAGTTTATCAGTTCTTTCGTTTGATATCATGCTTACTTGTGTAGCTGCTTATGCAGAAGCAATGTGTAAAAGAAGTCAGGAATTCTGTACAAAGTGGAATAGATATTTAACCTCATTCGTCTTGTATAGATGCTGGTTTGTATTAAACTGTGCTGTTATGAACTTACCTTATGGGAAACAAAGACGTTTATCACTCAAAGCATATTTTTCTGCTATTGCATCACATGTCAAAGTTTCTTTACAACATATACGGTTACATAAAAATAAGGACGTTGTTTGGTATTTAGCCTAACTTGAAGGCAAGTCTTGACTTATACATAAACTCTTGTACAAACTGCATGGTCATTTTTGTGTCCATTTAGTCCGTACATGTGTGAATAAATATATATGTGCGGCAGTGCTGCTGAATGATGTTCCAGGCTTCTGGCAAGTTTAGTGTACTAGTAACAGTGCACAGTCTCGAGCATCATCAATTTGCTTTTGACCATGTGTTGTGTAATAACAGGTCAGTGTAAAACAAGTGCATCCTTCTCAGTAAAGAATAGCACGAGGTACGAGGAAAAAAACCGATTACACTATTAGAATTTAACATTACTTGATAATCCCCAAAAGAGTCTCTTTTATGACGAACATTGCACACTTCTGTAAGGGAACTTACCGATGTCAACCATATATACGTGTTCGATGGTGTATTACAGTAAGCATACCTGTACGAGTAAATTGAGTGGTTGGTACTGGAATGAGGTGGTCTTGAAAACTACAGGTCTATGTCTTTGAGCTTGAATCACATCTTCCGATGTCATTGGTGCAATTTCCATAAAGAAAACTGACAAGTTTTCAACAGCTATCTTATTAATCAGAGCCCAAAAGGCCACAGAAACATCATTTTAACAAAATCGGGGGGATCTCTTGTATGTACGGGACGGTACAATTAAAAATACTACCTGTACCATGGTTATACATCATTGTGAATGAGCTACCCCCGGCATCACCCGGTGCCCACAACTTTAACCCGCCGAGAACGCTAAGATAACTGTTGCCTGTTCATAAAACGTGAACCCTATAAAGAATATGAACTAAAGGGGATATAGAATTCCCCAAACATTGAGTTGCTAGTATCTCCCTCCTCAGAAATATTTAGGAATAGCGCAAGAGGTTTAAACACAGTTGGTCCCTGCACTTTGATTGTCATTCAAAACAATAAAGCTCCACTCTGGTTGGTCAGCAATGATTTGTACAGTCAGTTTTGTTCCTAGTTAAGCTCACAGACACACACTTGTTAGACAATGTTACCTAGAGCAATTTGAACTCAGTGAAGGCTACTGTGGCTCTGTCCTGAAAGTGTACTAGACATGTGGTTTGATTTAAAATGGAAGTGGGCTGAAAAGAAATTTAGAAGAGAGAACTGTCGCTGTCTGGGGTGGGATTATGTCCTTCAAGTCTAAAAAGTTCTTGCAAAAATACCTCAATAAAGATTAAAATCATGTACGTTTCACGATTGTTTCAGTATTCTTATCAGAAGGAAGGTAAGACTAGTAACCGCATCACATGGTGATGTCAGTGTGCAACTCTAATCACTTTTTATGTCTTCTGAATGGGAAGAAGTTAAGACTTGGAGCGATTGGTCTTAGTTTGATAACCGAGCGAAGCGACGGGGTGCTTTTTTTTTTTTACTTCTTCTTGAAATTGAAGCCTCCAAATCCATTTATTTACTCAATTTTGCCGTACTAACTTCATGTTTTTTCCTATTTTTTTATGTCGGGAAGATAATTATCTTTAAAGCGTTTTCCAAGTCAATAGTTAAAGATATTTGTCAAGTCAAGTATCAAGAAATTCTTGACAATTTATTGTGATCCGTAAAGTGTAGGTCATAGTAAAAATTATTCAAGCCTAATACAGTGACCAAAACCTTAAAAATTGTATTCACACATTACCTTCACTGAGAAGGAAAAGAAAACGATATTCGTAAGTAATAACCATATAATGTCTTACAGAAATAAATACTATTAAACAATTAAGTTCCATTAGATGCTGAGCGTACGCGAGGCAAAGAAAAATTTGACATATTTCACTACATTTTGCTATATTTTGCCATAATATTAGAATTATTAGATGCCGAGCATAGTGAGGCAAAGAAAAATTTATATATTTTACTACATTTTGCTATAATTTGCTAAATATAAGCTTTATCAGATGCCGAGCGCAGCAAACCAATGAAAAATTTGTTATATTTCATTACATTTTGCTTTATTTTGCCGTATATAAGTTTTGTTAGATGCCGAGTGTAGCGAGGCTAAGAAAAAATTGATATAATTTATTACATTTTGTTATAATTTCGTTAATATAAGGTTTATTAGATACTAAGTGTAGGGAGGCAAAGAAAAATTTGAAATATTTCACTAATTTTGCTATATTTTTCGGAAATTTTATAATGTTTAGCTATGTTTCGGACATTTGAAAATTTCCGAACTTCTTTCAGTTTCCGAGCCAGGGGGCGACCGCCCACTCTGCCCCCCCCCCCGTAGTTACGCCACTGCATGTACAGCATATTCGACCTGAGAAAGGTTTAAGACCCTTAAAACTTGCTTTGAATTTTTTTCTCACCTTTCAGTTTTCAGCGACTTCCATCAAAGGACTGTGAAAAGACAGTATTTCCTTTAAAGGGCTATAGTGTGATTGTCTGGTTGTGTGCGGGGATCAACAACAAAACATATTTTGGAAAGTAGGTTATTTGTAACCACCAGAAAATGGATACATGCTGTAAACCTTAAAACTGTTGTTTGTTCATGTTACCTACATATTTGATGCTGGTGCTTAAAAAGAAAGAAAAAAAAAAGGCCAAATCAAAACGATTTTGCAAGGAGAGACGAAAATTAACTTGATACCTTTAAAAATGTACACCTGAAAATTTTAGATCCGATGTCTGGGATTAAATATGACAACCAATTACCATTTGGACAACCTCCTTTCTATGAGAGGCGCTATAAATGTAACGTTTATCCCCTTATGTTTTTATTATGATCTATTGATGGTCTAAATTTCAGTATTTTTTCATGAAGCACAGAGACTGTCATAATGAAAACCAGGTCAGTTAATAAGAAGAGGGTGTCGCATTTTTATCAGTCTGTTAACTTTCCCGTTAAACTTATTCTGCTTCACTTTCTTGAAAATGAACAAGAAATTTGTTCTTCTACCCGATTTAATGTTGGGTGGGATCAGTGAAGGACTGCAACTTCCGAGTCCGGACTCGGACATGATATCCTGTTCGGATAAGAATTTTACTGGACTCGAAATTGTCCCGGAAGGGGATCCTTCAGAATCGGAATTTGATGGGAATAGGCTTCAATTAGACTCCGACCTTGAACCGATTTCAGCCAAATCCATAAACGTGAAAGTTTCTTATCTTTGTTACATTGTCATTGATCAGTTGGAGTACAGTTGGAACTGAATGACCACACACAGTTAACAAAACTTCAGGGTGTACTAGAACATGAAAATGACTCCTAAAAATAACTTGTACAATAACCTTTTAACGGAATTACGTATTAATTAATGGTATAAAACCATTTGTATGCTATGTAACATTGACAAATGGCCGGACTCGGAATTGACCCTGACTTTAGGTCACTGGAATCAGAACTGGCTAATATGGACCCTGATACAGGCCTGGATCAGGAGTTGACTGGAGCTTTCTCCAGCCCCCTACTTCGACTACCGCAGTAACTCTTTAATCATGAAGATTCTAACAGGTCACTTTCCTAGGAAGTATGTAATAAACTTTGTAATATAAAATACAAGCTCTTAAAAACGTTCAAATTAGTTCCATTTACTCTTAAGTACCCTTTTACTAGCTCTCTTTACATTTACCTGCAAAAGCACAGGGGTTGTCTTGTACAAACCCAAGAGAGAAACTAATGTTCTGATGAGACTAAACGCTGTATAAAGATATCTTTCAAAGCTATTTTATATCAACGCCACTTTATATGACTTTTGCTTTACATAGCGAACAGCTGAGAGAAACATGGGCTGGACAGGTGTATTCGACATTAAATCTGATGAAGTCGGGTACCGTCAAATTGTTTTGACACGTTAATTATTCTAACACTGTGCTTAAATTATAACAGGATCATTTGTGCATTTTGTGAACAGTAAGGGTACAAGAGGTTCGTCCTCATACAAAGGAGGTACGAAATGGACCAGCAAAATGTTTCTTGCTCGTACATATCAAAGTTACTTTAAGGGAATACCATGTGTATAAGCAAAATCACTTCAGACTGTTTCAAACAGTCAGTTATTCTAGAATGGATGCTTTGAGTGTTTCTTGAGCAGCCACATTACATTTATATAATTAGAATGACATTCATTCTATAAGCTGTACATAGATATTACTCAACAAATGGCAAACACGGTCACGAACATTCCTAACATACGTCAACTCTAAACTCTTCAGTGGGAAATATAACATTAAAAAACGAAGTTTCAACTGTTTAGCTATATAGACAGCACATGATTAGTCTCCTAGCCCGTTGGTCCCTCAGTCAATCGAATTTCGCATGCTATTATCCATTGTAATTACTAGGCCTAATAAACCGAAGTAGGCCTACCAACTGACTGGTAAACTGAAGGACCAAACTGCTGCATGACCAACGGGACAGTCACTTATTCCCGTAATGGAGAGGCTGTACTTCAGGATTCCAGTTACGTCACACTAGACTAAACCTGATCAGCTCCTAAAGCCTCCGCCCCCTTCCCCAAAATATAAAGAAAACTCGAAGGCATTAGGCCGCATTAAACAGGAATTTGATAGGGACAACAACTCCCTACATTACATGTAAGCCCATCTTAGGGAAGACGCTATAGACCTACAGCCGATTAGCCTAGCAATAAAATATCGCATTAGAATTAGAGCCCATTGGTATCCTTTTCCATAAGGCAATTTTTGAAGTTTTCTTAGGAAAATTTTCAGGATTTTTTGCTTAAGATAGAAAAATATTTTGTGTAAGAACCTAAATATCATTGGAAGAAGTAAATATGGGGAATTTGAATAAACATCTTTTATTAATTGATCTCATTATGTATGCAAATATGCAAATTAGATGACAAAAAAGTTTTTAATTAGCAAATTTGCAAATGCATTCTTTTCTCTTTCATTTGATACCAAATTCGAGGGAATTGGACCAAAAATGATATGCCCATTTTATTTTTGTCACTTTTACATTGCCCACATCCTATAGTACAGTACACAGAACTGCGTACACTTTGCAAACACATAGCGTGGGTAAAATGTAAAAAAATGAATGGCACTGCCTTGCGTTGTACGGTAGCTCGTAATGGACGTTTTAGTGCATGAAAAAGACAGGGGGAGGGTTGAGGGTTATAATTTTTGATACTTGAAGGGGATTTTTGGGTTAAAAATGTAGATTTTTGACTGGTTTTTACGATTTTTTGAAAATGGCATCTGTCTGCAACTTCAATCCTCTGTAACTCACCCTACCCTTGTCATTTATTCATATATCTTGAAAGCGTGACCTAAGAAATGTTATAATGTACATTTTGCCGTTTGAATGGAAAAGATCGGACTTACCGTTGTTGACTTATCCAATTCGAATTTATCTCAGTGTTTTGGACCGAAAATGACGATTTTTGACCAAAATAAAGCCTTTTTGGCAATTTTACTTAAAATATCACTTAAAAAATCCCTCACCCTAACATAAATTTTTTCATTCATGGTGTTTGTTTAGGTTCCAAAGTATTCCGAAAAAAATTGAGTAGGCTGGCGGTTTTCTTAGTGCTGAAATGAATTTTTCCAAAGCACCTAATTTTTTTGCTTTTTTTTACTTTTTGAACGTAAACAATCACATTGATTATTGTTTGGCTCAAAATATCACATGGAAACCCCCCAAAAAAGGTGAAGTTCGATAGATTTTTTGTTGGCTTTCTTGCTTTGGTAAAATAAAAACTATTGGATGTTGCATAACAGAGCTAGATTTTTTTAAAAATTGACTCTTTTTCTGAGTGTCACTGACACTCAATTTACGGAAAAGGGTTTAAAGTCAACAGGATTTTGAATGTATGTATATACTGAAGGAACGATGGACCAGACTTGTACTAGTAAAATGCCATGAGTATGAGTGCAAAGACAGTGTCTGTATTGTGAGTACGTGTACGAATACGAGTACGTCCTTTTTGATGAGTACGAGTACACAATTTTGCATTAGTCCCTATTCAGAGCTTTCAAAATCTGTTAGTACAATACGAGTTTAAATTAGGTTAACCTCTATACTCATGAGTACGAGTACAGTCAATTGTGCAAACCCATGAATACAATTACACACTCACTGCGAGGCTGCAATGGGCTGTAGTACTAATGGACTGCAGTACCAATAGTCAGTAGTACTAGGGAGTTTCCCCTAACAACTACATTATAGTACCAACGGATTGTAGTGGCAACGGGCTATGGGACTAAACGTCTTCAAATTATCTTAGCCAAAATTAGATCGTAGTACAGAAATCTTTACTTACCGTTGAGTATTTCAGAAGATCCAAATGATGTAACAAACAGGACGGTTAGTGTAACGAAGAAAAGTGACATTTTACTTGGACTTGCTGTAAACAGTATGTTTAAAATTTCTCGAAGGCGTGCTTATCACATGAGGTCGATGCTCTCTTATTCAGCTGAGCTTCTCGGCACAAATGATTTTAATTCTATCAAATACTCCAATAAATATCATTTTAACACGACTGATATTGAACTTGTTAACCTCGAGCTTTGCTGGATGGTTGATGTCGCTGTGCGCAAATTACACACTAAATTGATGCGATTGACGCTGCAGGGATAACAGTTCATTGGTCTGAAACCAATAACAAGTAACGGTTGAGATATTCCCGTGACGCTATCGGTGGCATGATTGAGATAGTTTCATCACGGTTGTACTACTTAGGAAGTACGTCCATAGTTTCATCCACCGTTTCCTCCCAATGTTTAGCTAGATTCCTTTGTTGGCCGCACAATCTGTCCCTGAATGAATAAAGCCAGAAATGTGTGAATTAAGTTAGTTCTGATTTGTTGTTTTCGAATAATCGAAAAATTCTGTATATACGTTGATTAACATGTTTGTAAATACTGTAAATATCGAAGCCAGACGATGAATAAAGACAAGGAGGATCAAAAAAAAAAAAAAAAAAAAAAAATAGTTCTGATTTGTTGGATAATATATGACTTAGAGTACATACTACACAAAGTGGGGAGTATAAATACAGTTTGGAGGGTATGCGGGATGAAGCAGGATATCAACAGAGTACGGCAGTTATTATTTTAAATATCCACACTTTTGGGTCCACAGTCGAGCAGTTTCGGTGTTTTTTACTAACTGATTACGAGTCATTTTCCGTGCTATCTTAACCTAAACAATTGTACAGCAGAAATACTCGTCAGCTCATTTTTTGATCACCTGTGTGCAGTCTCTCTTCCCGTACGAGAGTAGAAGTGTTTAAGTAAGTTGGCTTCAGAATTAGTTACATTTGGCGGCAATTAGTTGCTTCGTGGGAATAGAGGCCAATGTACTTGATATTCATTACACACTAAATAATAATAATAATAATAATAATAATAATAATAATAATAATAATAATAATAATAATAATAATAATAATAATAAT
>WURT03661426.1:0-18122 GCA_009936505.3 Holothuria glaberrima
TTGTAAATTTTACAATTTAATGTGAAAAATACTTTCACATGATTCTCAAAAGCCATTCAGGAAATAGCATGGTCTACTATACAAGTCTTTATTGGGATGACTGCATTCTCCCTTTAAGGATAGTAATAGGTGATATATATGTATTATCCTTTGAACCTGTTTGCATTACATTATTTCAACAAACTATTATTGTTATTACAACAAACTTATTGACATTTTAAGTGTTGCCTATTGTCAGGGCCCTCCCTGGCGTAATCGAGTATTGAGGGTGCCATGAAAATGTAGTTGTCAAACAAAGGTCCGTTAGAAAAGTTATGCAACGCTTCTGTATTGCTTTATTGTCATCCGTATAATTGTTATAAAGGTATTATGACAAAACCTGTAGCTTAAATATTCTGAACATGTTTTTACCATGGCGCCATGCAGTAGGAACACGTAAGAGATAAACCAATGGGCTCTTTTTTCCCTTGTTCGAGTTATCCGTTTGTGTGAGAGACATTAGCGATATGGGCCCAAAGGTAATCAGAGATGGGTGCTAAAAGTCTACTAAATCCTCTTTGTCATTTTATGTGTTGCCTCTGAAACCTTTAAAGTGATCATTGCAAAGGTGGCAAAATGATAAAAAGGTGTACGGATTTCAGAAAAGTCTCTTAGCGTTCTTTAGCTAATTTATTTAAGTAAAAGGACTAAACATTTAATGATTGTAATACAAAGTGACTGTCCCATTTAAAGGAGTCTTTGCAGTACAAATACAGGATTTCGTTGACCAGTTTGGTGAAGTGTCAAGTTCAACTAAATTTATCAGCATATCAAAAGCAAGTGTCTGACATACTTGCGAACTTATTTCTCGTTTTACATGATACGGTACTTAAAACCCCCCTCAACACTTTGTATACAGTTTTACTGACGTAGCTAATACCGTGTGGTGTGCAATAAAATCTTAAATTTTATGTTAGGTACAGTTTCTCCTTATCCTTAACGAAAATGTTACCCTTACAAAATCTGCTCGCGGACACTGCTTGATCTAGAGTTGTTATGACCTGGTTTAGTCTCAGCGCATGAGTTGAAAACTTAACAGCATATGTCTCTTTCGTCGCTTCATTTAACCCTGTAGGAATTTACAAATGACATATGTCATTCATCGGAAGCGTCGTGGCAACTCTTTTATAAGTACTCAGACTTTTTTTTCTAAATGGAATTAAAAGGTAATTCTAAGCTCGAACTTTAGAACCCAACGCATCTTCCCCCAGTGACGTAAAAGATTTGAAAACACATATTCAAAAAGTTTTGTGTAGACTAAAAAGTAAAACACAAGTCTAATACTGATTTGGTAAGTGAAATTGACACCGTATTAATGAATAATAATGACTTTACATGACTATCAGTTTAAGCTGACTTCTTTGACAATCATTACCTATTCCTTTTATTTCCCTCGAACTGACCTTCAAGATAAACCAAAAGACATTTATCATTCTTTCAATCGCTTTGGTCAAACCTTTTGACATTAAAAGTGCTTGTCATTTTGAAGGGCACGGCCAATCACTGTAATACTTTCAATGAGTTTTGACAGAAAAGAGGATGTTACCTTTTTGCAAAGCTGGGGCAACAAAAGAATGTTTGTAGAAAGCAGCAAATTCTTTTAAAATTTTAAAAAAGTTAATGGAAACTACAGAAGTCATTTTCCTTGGCAAAGTTCACAGAATCCTGCAATACTTAGATAGCGACCGGCGAAGCAAACTCCCTCATTTTCCCTATTTTTAAAAAAGTAACTTTTAAGGCACAGACCTTATGCATATGACGTCATAAAAGGAAAGTGCTCTCTCTCTCCACTGGAGGCAAGCGCGTATCATTGCAACCTACACCAACCAATACGGACAGCTGATTTGTGTACCGGTCGGATACGCGCGTAAGTCTACTATGCGCGCATACTAAGTCTACAGTTTTTTTTGTTGTTTACCCTTCAAAATGACAGCCCGTGACGTCAATGCATAAGGTCTATAGTGATTGCTTACCCGTCCAAACTTGTTCATACAGGTCTTATGTCTTACTTAAATGATAAATCTCTTTGCTTACGTTTTCTTCTGTTATATGGATAAATGGATAAGTGTGATCATAAAAAATACTTTACATACTCCGACTTCGGGCTAAATCCTAGACAGTGTACTTCACGTAATGTGTAAGGTTCGATAGAGATTTTAAGCTAGCTTTCTCTTATACGTCTCTGGCAACGTTGTTAAGTTTAAAGTTTAAAGTAGCAGGCGTGGTTTTCAATATGGAATGAGATATTTAACATTTATGGAAAACCAATATAGGCTATTTTTGATGGAATGCATTTAATTCTGAAACGTACTTGTCTACCTATTTCTGATAGAAAAACGTTAACATGGAAGTAAATATGAAATTCTTATTGGGGCCTTCAGACAAATTTTGCAAATTAAATGAATACTCTAAAAGAATGTTCATAAACGTATTAAAGTATCCATTATTGGTCACCCACATTCCATTCTGTTGTTGCAACTAGTCAGTTATATTTATACATTAATTTCTATTGATTAGGATGCTTTTAAAACTTCATGGTGCTAAATATAAATATCACATAGTTTGCCCCTTGCAATTTGTTTTTGGTAATTTTTCTTGTTGATATGTTTCTGTCGATTAGCTGTCGCGTTCTACGCATGATTCTGATATGAAAAACCATTAATTTGAACTTCATCCTATTGCCTTCTCGGGCAAGTGATACGGACCCCGTCCATCATTTCTGTTTTTCTAACTGTATTTCTAACCAAAATTGACAAATTTAATTATTTAAATTTAAATATTAATAACCTATACTGATACTGTGTAAGAACGTTACTCTCTAGTGACGTAAATCTTTAACAACTTTCAGCAGGTAGCATGCAAAGTGTCTGCAATATCACACTTAGTCAAGGATTATACCGTTTATGCATGGGTAGATTCGAAGAATCAACAGATAAACTACCCTCACTCAAAACAGGCACCTCCCTTGTCGTAGCGATATTGGAAGCCTGAAATGTTGGTGTCAAGGTCAACACTAAACGAGTTAACACCGAAAATAGTACGTTAGCCTCTATCAAATCGTTTACATTGCTAGCAATAATAACAATTTCAGTTTGTAATGAAGTATTTACATCTCAATGCGTCTGGTATCCGAACAAGAATCACTCGTTTGCCCTTTACGTCTCTCAACTACATAAACCTTGGATCACTAATCCGAATTAAAAAACAGAAAACTGTTTGCTTTGATTAGGCTAGAACAAGACTGAGATGTAAACAGCTGTCGCAGCTCCTCTTCCCGCCATTGTCGACACCTCTAGATAGAATGAACTTTATGTCGATTTGACACTTTGTGAGGTTAGTTTACATGTTTCTCTTCATGCTTTTACGTGCTTATACATCATCAGGCTTCGAAGTCATAAATCACGCATAGTAATTAAGGAGCAACAGTAGGTTTTAATTATTGCACCAAAGTGTCCATCCGCCTGACTTAAACCGGATACTATCTGCTTTATAGTACCGACTTAGGTAACGAAATTGGAAGAAAATCCCCAACGGGAGGAAGGTGAACCTTCCCCGACGAGATGCATGGCCCATGCCAACTATCTAGAGGCCTCTCTATTCGGTGACTTTTGGGCTTCTTAAAAATGACTCCCTACAATGTAGATTACAACGAGCAACGAATTTGGCAGCTAGAAAGTTACTATGAACAGGTTAAATTTGCTTTGCGCTTGTGGATTGTTTCGTGTGTGCGTTGACCTTACCGTCTGGCCGAGGGCCGATACACCAATGAAAACGCGATGCAAGTGCGAATGTTTCGTCATTCCTGTTTTCTGAAGTATGTGTGCGTTTGGCTTTACGAGTTGTGGTCCTTCCATGACAAGTATTGAAACAAGGTTCATGTACATCATACTGCACGATTTTTGGACTAAAGGCGTTCCACATGTAAGACTGTGGAGAACCGCACTTGTGTCAGCAATTTTTAGCTACGGAGACCAAGCTAACTTTAGCAACTTAACATGTAACAGCTTATAGCGTCATAGAAATAGTGCTTGGCTGTATGAATGTTATCCGTACGATACCAACATGGTTACAAGGTTTGAACTTGTTTTTTATGATCGCCATCACATAACAATTTTGATGAGCTAAAAAGCACGTTATTAAATTTAAGAGAAGCAATTAAACCGAAGGTGTTTCTACAACAGGCAAACAAAATAAAGTAAAACGGAAGAAAGATAATAAACGAAAATTACGTATTTTCTAAAGAACAAAATGTGTGTTTATTACCTGAGGCGCCTGTAATATCCATAGCTTTCAGGTTTCTGGCTTTGATAACCGTTAGTGTTAGTCTGCAGGCAGTAGGCAAGTAACACAAAGAAAACAATATTTCACCAAGATCTACCTTCTCCTGAAAGAAACAAAGAAAAGGAAATAGATCATTTTTATGGACGATCAACTTCATTAAGCAACGAAACAAAACGGAACAAGCCATCTTATTCACCAAGATAAACTTTCATGCACAAGGGGAAGTGGATAGCAAAACAATATAAACTTTATTTTTAAAACTTAAATAGGTGAATGAACTTTGACAATCATTCCATGGACTTGAAAAAATTTAGCAATTCAGGAGTGTGTGTAAAGTTGATTTTGTGAGCGACAATCAAATTTTTAGCCCTCAAAAGAGTAATTTTAGCTTTTGTATAGAAGTAAAGGTCAGACAATGTTACCTGGCCCGTCAGGTGCACACCAATTTACATACCAATTCGTACACGGACGTTTTAGAGCTTGTAGTCGTATCTAAGATTTAAACTATAATATCAATTATGTTAGGCCTGTCTCGCATAACAGATTAAAACAGTTCGTATTTTATACATTCCTGGCCATCAGAAGTTGAAATGATACATCTGGTACGTTTAGTCTCAAAGTTTGAGGACCATATGTTGCACGTTTGGCACTGACAGGCAACACCTGGAAAGGGGACAGAATAGCAAGATGAGTAAATTAGTTAACTTTGAGAACTGCGCGTACACTGCATGGTTGGCTTACTCGCTGGATTCGAATGTGTAACGTACAAATGTTGTTTGTCGCACAGAGGACAACATAGTATGACTTCTTCGGTGATATGACGAGGAAGACGTCTATATATCTTGCCATACTCAGAGAGACTGGACTAAATGGTTGAGAGGATTGTATAAGATTTAAAAGTTAACTTGGGCCTCGCAGGTATTCAGTTCGTAAAGGGGAAGGGGAGGACACTTTGGCCATCTGTCGTATAAAAGAGATTTAAACTCGTGCGTTTTCAAAACTCTCTAGTCTATACGAGAGAAACGTGGTACGTGTCCGTATGAAGGCAACTTTGGCTACGCAGCTTACTCTCATTATGGACAAGAAGCAACACGATTTGTTTTAGGAAGGTCAAGTACAAGAACTAATTTGATTAATTCAAAATTGCATACCTTGAAATGGAATAAACTATGAAATGGTAAGACCCGTAAGTATTTTCATACTCCAACAATATTTATCGTTGATATCTTGGATTTCAGATAATCTGTTATTATCATCCCCTTTATAATATTGAGTACGCAGAGTAAAACCATATAGATCAATACCGACACTGTATATATGTTACATGCCTTCAAGCTGTAAAATTCAAGCACCGGTTTTCACCAGCATAATTTTCGTTAAAAGGGAAAGAAACTTGGACAAAGTTAAATGTTCCTTTCAAAATCACATTTTGATAAGTTAGCGAAAGTTCGCAGCTCGAGGCCTAAGTAATTGGTATAACAGCGTGAATGCGAAATCCATATAGTGAAATACGAACTGCAATAAAATACGACGTAACGCTTTATGTAATCCATTCCATATCTCGTACCAAGCACTGACAGCATTTACAGCTCATTTTGACGTTGATTACTGCAGGGTAATCTTACAAAATCCCACAGCAACGGGCGCCATGCTAGATAAGAAGGTATTCTTTAGAGTAGAAACATTTGTCAAAAATGTTTTACTTAATCCTTACAACCTCATACAGAAGTTTTGTAGCCCCTAATACGAGTGATTCTTAATTCAATTTGGCTTCGAGTAAAGGAAAAACGGATGCATATGACTGACACTCGCTTCATTTGCGAAGGTTTTTCCGTGTCCCTTTAGGGAGAACTAGCGCATCGAAGTTAGCGATCACCTGACAGCTGAATGTCTGCATCTACTGGAACGCACAACAAATGGACGTCCATTATTCTATTAAGGATGATTTACTCAGTGTTGAATCTGGTTTTGCAGCTAAGATTTTACTAAATTGAAAATAACAGATAACAAGAGTGTGTAAGGAAGAGACAGCAAATAACGGCATTAAAATGGAGAGCATTACCTCTACCCATGAAGGTGTTTGTTCAACGTTTCCTAGAACTACTATTAAACTCGATTTGTCCTTTTGAACCTAGATTATCGAAATACTACAGCTCAAATGGGTAACGACCAAGTTTTATCTAACATGTTCCCTTCAACTGTGAAATCACATGCAAAGAGCTAAGAAATTGTAGGCCCCAGG
This sequence comes from Holothuria glaberrima, assembly GCA_009936505.3. Classification (NCBI taxonomy): domain Eukaryota; kingdom Metazoa; phylum Echinodermata; class Holothuroidea; order Aspidochirotida; family Holothuriidae; genus Holothuria; species Holothuria glaberrima. Next base: position 6,563 of record WURT03661426.1, read on the forward strand.
TAGAAATGTTGCCCGTAATACCTTTTTAAAGCTTGCTGGTATACGTGAAGTTGATTATTAAAAAACATTGGTATTTTTCTAAGATGGATAATTTTAAAGACACAACTGCAAGTTATTCCACGACACCGAACCGGACATTACCTCTAACAGTAAACCTATATGAAACAACATCGGGTATTTGGTACAGAAAACTCTAGAAGTTGGTTCTGAAACGAGTAATTTTTCGTCAAATTTTCACTGGGCGGAGGTCACTAGAGTTGAAACTTTACACCAACCATCAAAGGTATCTATTTTGCATAATTTGATTTAACGTTTTACCATGTTTTCGGTTTTTGACCTTTGGTGACCTCAAATGACCTGTGACCTTCCCTTTAAACAACAAGGATCTTTCTCTTAGTATAAAAATTCGAAACGCCAATGTTGAAAACTGTCCATTATTCCTATCTTCATGTAATGTGTGTACAGGCAATTTCCTCAGCTTTCGTAGTTTCGCCTTCGGTGACTTCAGATAACGTTTGCCCTTAACAAGAACGATAGGGTTCAATTACTGACCATAACGTATCCACATTGTAAGTATAAAAATTAGCAGTACTTTCTACCTTGAGGTATCTAGTTTTCAAGGTTTTAGGTTTTTCAACTCCTTTGACCTAAAATAATCTTTGACCTTCACCAGAAAAAGGTGCTCTTTCTCTCAATGTGGTATATTTTCATCCTGGCTATCTTGAGATGTCGTATTTACAAGCTAAGCGACACAAACACACATATATGCATATGCACACCCTCACACATGCATACACACACTCACTATCGTACGGTGATTGCAAAGATTCTTTTTGCCATCGGCAACAGTGATTCAAACAACTTCTAATTTCAAAATGGATTTCTAAATTCCAAGTTTATTCATCATTACCATAAAAGATGTCTGTTTCCTTTAGGATAGGAGCTGAGAATGTCCTACAGAATACCATTTTGCTAATAATTCCTGACTACATGTTACACGTGCGACTTATGACTTTGGAATAGAAGCTGAGAAATGAAAACGCCGTATTTGGTTACAATCTCCAAATATTTGTCAATTGACCGGCAAAAAGTTATACCAAAAGAACTGTCCAGATAGAGGTACAATTTCCATTTTGAAAATAGAAGTTGTTTTCATTTTTATGAAGTTTTGTAATTGAGCTGATGAAACCTTAGCTCAACTGTATTGTTCATGTAATCACTCTTAATGAGTCTCGAAAAATTCTGACCTTAAAAAATGATGCTTTTACCATAATCACTCTAGAGCATGTAAGGTTATATTTAATATTCAATTGCAAACAAATTAACAGGACATCTAATGCTCACATTTTTGCTTGCAAGGTAATTATTCTTAAAAGCTGAATAACACATTTTGGATGAAAAAAAGGAGGAATCTCTTTCTTTACGTTTCAAGGAAACATCCAAAAAATGCAATCGATAGTAACTGCAAATACCAGTTAAATTTTTCTGTTTAGTATTGCAAAGAAATTGTTAAATAATGCTTGGAAGCATTTAAGCATCTATGTCAATTAAGTTTAGACAGCTGCTTTTGCTTGTGAGAGATTTTAGCAGCGTTTTCATCTCTTTAAACTCCCGTTCTTGGTTTACTAAAGTTTAAATTGAAATGTACGGATGCACAAAATTATGAACATATATATATATATATATATACAGGTGTAATTTGAATTATCAGGCCGACGAAGGTAAAAAGGACTGGGCTTTCACTGTTCTATGTAGCGCCCTCTCGTGGAGGATTGTCTTCTCTCTGGGATTCAGTCTGCTACGACGGGCCTCACATCCTCATTGCTTACGACACCTTCACGTCAAGCATGAGGTTTGGGTTCTAGAACCAGTGAAAGTGGTCACATTTTCGCCGATGTTGACTTCACTTACTCACTTCACTTTACATTACTTTCTGATCATGTGGGCAATTCCTACATTTTTAGAATATTTACAGGTTTACTTTATATTATATATATATATATATATATATATTTATCAGGCTCCCGTACCCTGCACATACAAATCACAGACATCAGTCAATTTCCTTTCTTATAGGCCCAGAACATACAAGTGAACTTCATACACAATATAAAATACAAAATCTTAAGATTTTTTTTCAGATGAGGCCACTTTTTCATAGTATGCAATGAAGATGGACAGCAGTACAATCATTTGCTCCTATCCCATGTCTGATTTATCGTTGTACAGCAGGGGGGTTTTTTCGGAGCCATGACTTATAATTGTGATTACTAATCGATTAATCTCCCTGACGATGATTCCTAATACTACCTAAAATAAAGTCCCCCATATACCCGTGTCCCTTCACTTAACCCTCAAAAGGCTACTTAACTTCACTTAAAGTTAAAACAAAGACAACCACTCTGTAGTGTAGTAAAAAATATAGGCGCATAACGAATAAGCCGCCCTAAATATAGGCAGGTGTTTCTTTCCTAAGTTTTTCTTTCGGTGTACAGCTTTGTTTAAGCACATGCTGAATTGATTCTACTAAAAACACTGGTTTTTAAATCTCACCTTTCCATTGTTCTAGTGAAGTATATGATGTAACAAACCTTGTCTCCTGAGGTTTTTATCACTACACGAGGTTCTTTTCCTCTCAGGTTACAAACAATAACACAGCAGTGCATACTCCTTAATTACTCTCAGATTGGTAGGTGGATTCATTAAAATGCATATGGCACAGGGAGCTTCCAATTGTAATGGACAATTGAAAGATGCAGAGGGTAATAAGATGCATTTTTCTTAAAGTAGGTTGTGCCAATATTAATTGTTTTATACTTTTTAGTTGTACTGCATGACATTGTTATGGCCATTACTGTCCGGCCCTGAGTATTTGCTGTAATGGAGGTGGGTGGAATAAGAGCTGGCAATTTAAATGAGATTAATCCATCAAGAGTATACCTCGAAGTCAAGACTAAGTTACACAAATATCTTCCATAGAAATGAATATCAGAGCTTTGTGCGTTTACAACAGACTGAAGGCGATGGGGTTGGTAACATAGTTTACCCCATGTAGTTAATATAATAGTGGGGTCTGGAAACAACCTTTTAATGGCAATCAACGAACCTTGTATTTGCAAACGTCAGTTTTGAGGCGATTTCAGGAATACGGGTTATATCAACTCTTTTTGCACAAGAAAACAAAGATGTTGAACGTATCGACGTCCATAAACATCACAACATTATACACAATACATAGATTTTCTCCTCCTATTTTCGGGCCTATAAATAAAATGTGTTGTATGGCTCTCTGAAAATTTGGCAGTGCGATATGGTGACATGAGGCAATGTTCCATCTGTGACTAGCCTGTGTCACATGACTACCTCTCCTATCCCATAAGTAGTCTGATCTCACGTTACTGTGATGTCAGACTGTAAACAACGAGCTCCCTAAAAGTGCATACCCTGGTTGATAATTTTTCCCCATCGGACTTTAATGGTCGATACATTGTGATAATACCTAAAACGTGAAGTGCATTCTACTTTGTGACTTAGTGGAAAGACTACCACGTGCACCCGTGTTGCTTATTAAATTATAATAAGCAAAATGAGTGCACTTTATAGTCTTGCTATATATTATCAGTATTACAAAAAGCATATCTTGCTTGACAAAATCGTTGAACTTATGGTGTTCTAATACTGACAGGCGAGCTCTGTTTTTTTCGCACTTGCTATTATTTTAAGTACTTAGATAATCTGAATTTACATTTTAGCATGATTATAGTAAGTTTTACTTGATCCATAGTCATAACTACCATCTACTGTGAAGTTCCTTCAATAATGACATGTACTAAAAATCTAATAAATATTTATTCAAGAGGAAAAATTTCTGTTTAATTTATGTCGGAAATTTTATCATGCCCGTTAAGGTGAAGTGGTAAGGGCATCCCTGGAATAAAAGCTTTTTCCTTCTAAAATGTTTGAAATCAATATTTACTATAGCTTAACTTATTTTGTCGTCACATGCATGGGAAACACTTCGCTCGTCTAGTGGATATCACAACCCCTTCATCTCCCAGTCCCAGTTTTTTTTCTATTAGCTACACCTTGTCATCAACCAATTAGAACAACAATGCACTTAAAATTCCAAACATGCAATACTCTGCTTGGATAATGCCATCATTTCAAAGTATTTTAGATACATGTTGAGAAAAATGTATGAAAAAACCACTCCAGAGTAACGTGTTGAAGTATTCATCCTATGAATTTTTAAGCTAACTTCCTCCTTTTTTCCATCTAACATGTCTACATTAATAAAAATTTGATTTGTAGTTTCGAAAACCACAGATGTGGGTATATAACGGGTACTTCGTTATAATATAGGAGCTTCTTTGCACAAACGTTTACCCCTAACATGAATGATTTTTACATGTCTAACCTTTTTTAGCAATAAATCCATGGCAATTTGTTTATTCGGTACTGTGGCGGTTCCTCAGCAACCCTTAAGTGTAAATTAGTCAAAACAACCTTAACCAGCTTATATCAAAGGGCAACAAATTCACAAAAATTATCTCGACTAAGTTTACGTCTATCCCTACTTGATTTTTAAAAAGAAAACATGTTAAATGCATCTTCCAGACAAAGCAACAAAAGCTTGTACTGAGTTTAGGTTGCTCAAGGTGATATCCGCACAGGTTGTGCATGAGCTGCTGGGTACACTACGTAATGATCTGTGCAAGAGTGATCATTGACAGACCAATCAGAAAGACGTTTTTGTTTGAATTTACGTCAATCAGAGTACAGTCACCTATTGAATTAAAGACGAAGGGGCTATTCCTAAATGTGTTCGGGGATGACACACATAATTTTACCTCTATTTGCTTAAAATTTTGCCTCCCGCGACTGGTTATCGTTGTGTTAACCCATGGCGTGCCTAGGATATTTGACACCTAGCTAGGATTCTTTATTTGTCGTCCCATACAGGGAATGCCGTCCTGGGGACAGAAAAGGGAGAACCAATATGAGAACATTTTGTTCATGTAAGGTGGCTTAATGCAAGATGGTTATATCTGGCTAATATTGAATGAATCGAGAATTAAAACAGTCCTAATAAATTAGCGAATCTGTCTGGGAAAGTTCATAGGTCTAAGAATAAGAAGTAAAGGTTCCTTTATGATGAAAAATATTTGATTAGGTAAAGTGGTCTACATGTAAAATGGTGCAATTTTAACAAGGTTGTAAAGTGTATTTGTGGTTGTAAATTCTCAATTATTGAGTGAAATTTTCTTTTACTTTCTCCTGAGTTGCAACTTACTGTTTGTGGGATGCAATTGTATGAAACAGGAAGGTGTTATATTTCTCCCGTAAATTACGTGATAGGTCAACTACGGGCCGACGTGCGATAGCATACCTTTTAGTTATCTTTTCACTTTCACTTATTTCGCTTTCACTTATACATCTTCTCCGAATCTCGTGTAAAATTATTGAATCGTAGTATCGAAACTTTTGGTTCAACCATTGTGCACTGTCCAAAATGTTTAGAAAGTTGGAGAGTATATAGGGCACCTCTTTTTTGATCGTGAAAAGACTAGTTTTTATTGATTTTTACCCCCAGCAGGAATGAATTTTACATCCTCGTTTGTGCCGTTTAATTATAAACCCTTGGGTAATTTTTGTATGTATTTACATTATTAACTAGATGGTAAAATATTTTTACTTCATTTGTTCAAAATGATGACTCGTGTGGCCCATTATCGTTGGATTTGCTCAACAGTGTACTGGTGCTGAGCAATATAATTGTCTAATAAAGAAGAACGTTTCATTAATTTACTAAATCCCTTTCAAGTTCTTCCATTATCACTGACTAAAAGTTTCATTATTTTACAGTTTCCTGTTCTTCTGTAACCTGATTGATCCTGAAGAAATATTATTTTATTTTTTTTTATAATTTTAATTCAAAAAGCGTGAGTAGGCACAGCATGAGTAGGTTTACTATCCTACCATGAAGCTATTACGTAAAAGCTCTATGGTCCTACACAACTGAAAAAATCAGGTGGCTTAGAGAATTGACGTATTGGGCATAAGGGCAAAAGGTCAGGTTTAAATTAGTGGAATTTTTGTTTGAAGGAGCAAAGTCTTGTAATGATTTTAATTTCGTAGGATGCAAGGAGATTTGGAGAGCAGTGTATGAGGTTTCATGAGGATTAAAAACTCTGCAGGGAGGAAAATGGTAATTTCTCCCAGGTAATGTGAAGGTCTTTAAAGAATTATTTGAAAGCAAAAGCGTAGACAAAAACTTCTTACGAATAGTAACTTCTCCAATTACGATCGTATCACACACAGAAGAATAGTCAGGGCAGGGAGTTGATATTAGATGGAGTTCCATCGAAATCTCTTTCTTTGAACCCAGGCTAAAAGTAACCGACAATAATCCCTTTTGTGTGCTGTTCTTGATTATTCAATAGGCTTAAGAGGTGTTAAGAACTAAGTAAAGTGGAACACGTCGTGTGCTACATCTCGATAAGCAGATGGGGAAATTAACCCCTTGCCTTAGCATTGCCAGTCACTCAAGCTGTAAATTAATTTGAGGGTTTCGACGTGTTTTAACGCTATTTACAACACACTTGTCTAGTTCCCTATAACTTGCTCAATATGGGTGTGTCTTTTAATTCATGCGAGCGAATACGAAAATTGGTCAAAATCCGACTGCAACGTTTAGTTTTATACTTCCTTTGCTCATTTGCATGAATCAAAAGCATTGGTTTATAGCCAGCATCATTTAGTTCCTTGGCAAGAAACACTCGTTTTGAAAGTCAGAAAAGTGTTTCGTACAGTTGACTGTTGGCAACTACCTAGACATTAAAGCATTTTTCCAAACAGCCTAATCCTTTTTGATGGTATGAATGGGGTTGCCTAGATATTAGATAGAGGAATTCGATGCCCTTTAGCTCAATAATCTTCAATTAAAGGATTTAGTCTCCACTCTGAGATCAATCTAATTGGAATAGCAGAAACTTAAGTTTTCGATGGATCTCCATCGAATATCTCCTCCCTGGTCACGGCTATTGCCTGCGGAGGGGGGGGGGGGAGTTACACCTAAGATTTACAAACCTATTAAAACGGTTTTCTTGAAAACAAAATATTAAAAATGTTAAAAACTCCGTTGTTCTTATGCTTTAATCAATGATCTTGTAAAGTATGGTTTAGCCCTGTTTTCTAAAAGATGACGTCACAACAATGCAACAATATAGATCTAGATAGTGCCATTTCCGTCATAGCCGACAAAACATTACATAATGAAAATTTCCAAAGCATATAATCATTTCAAAGCTTGTCAAAGATAGCACCATTTTTATCCAAGCAACCTTACAAAGACAAAAAATTTCAAAGGGAGGGGTCTTGTACAACACACCATTCCTTACATCAAGTAAGAAAATGGAAAAGGATCTAAAAGGTGATAATTTTGAAACATGTAACCAGTTTGGAGCACTCCAAAATATAGCATCATTTTGTTTCTAATTTATCTAACTACACAAATACTTCTCGAAGACTAGATGTGGACACCCCCCCCCCAAAATAGAAATAGCAGAAGACCTTAAGTAATGGGCAGAATTTCTAAAAACAATCAGTTTAAAGCTTTGCTAAAGATAGCACCAGTTTGCACCGAAGCGACCATGTCTCTCCCTCCCTCAGAATCATTCTTTCAGACCACACCCTCAGGGTGGCACTGAGTGGCATGGAAGAAACCCGCTCGTGTGCCAACTATCCTTTAGATATGCCACTGAATACTGTCATGGACCCCTCCACCCCCTCAAAGAGATTGCGCCCAGGCTGATACCCTGGTAATAGATATATGCCATGTAATCAGGCAATTCTAGAAAAACGAAACGTTTCAAAACAAATTTCATCTTTATTTGGTGCTAAAACGTTTAACCCTAGGCAGTTCTAAGATCTCCTACATACACACACATTGAAAGAAAGAGACACAAAGGCAACTATGCAGGCTAACTTGGAATATTGAATATTTAATTTAGATAAGGGATGAGAAGTTTACAGAAGCCCTGCTAACGGCTCCAATTTTGCAGTAATGTTGAGGTAGAATCGATAGACCATCGATTTTGTTAACGCGGAATCCTTCCAGTGTTATTGCCTGACTGTTATTATTAGCTTCCCTTACCCATTTTGGTAAACTTACGATAGTTTTCACGTTGCAGAGCTTGAAACCAAACGCACTTAATACCTTAAATTTTCAAGTCGTGTGATTCAGGCGCTACCACGCACACATAATGAACGGAATGAATAATTTAATATAACGGTTCGCAACCCTTAATTTGTCCTTTGAATATGGTATACGTGCTAAGGACAGCAAACATTTCCTCGGAAGAAGGTTTATCTGAATATCTATCACTGGTAATGATGACTAGCAAGAACTGTAATAGGGAGTAAAGGATTTTAGCATATTTGAACAAAAGTTCTAAAGCAATATAATAATGCGAAAGATATATTTTTAACCAAATGGTGCCGAAATATCTTCGTTTGGTTGAAGCTAGTTTACTAAAAGGGTGAATCCTATTCTGTTTGTGAACCTCATTACGGTTTAGTTTAGTAAATTTGTGACTATGTTTAAAACTATTGTTTCCCCTTGATAGGAACTTAGCTGTAACATCTACTATGTTAACAAAAGGTTGTCCTGGTTGTGTTAAGTAACTACGTTTGCGTAACTGAGTACATTTAAACCATTATCTCACTTTGATAGACTTTACAACTAAATTACCAGTACTTACTATATTTACCAAGGGTTGTCCTTGTTGTGTTTAATAGCTACGTTTACGTAAATGAGTACTTATAAACCATTATCTTCCCTTGATAGATTTCATAACTAAGTTACCGGTGCGTCCATATTTGCAAAAGGTTGTCCTAGTTGTGTTTAGTAACCAACATCGACATTAACTTTTCTTTGCTCGGTAGTTCGTTTTTACTCGTTTTCTTTACGTAAGGAACAGACTATAAGTTAGACAGCATGAAAACATGATGAATCGCCATGCACCATTGCCTACATGTAACACCAGTAGCAGACTTTAACTGGACGGTTTGTACTTGCAGGCAAGAGATGGCAGTAAAATGTTTCTACCTCAGATTCGGGCATTTGTACATGCGCAGCTTAAGCTGAAACGCGTGCCAACGGACTTGTAGCGGTAGACTAGCGTGTTTAGCGGGGATTTTTGATGGTGTGGTCGTGGAATCAGTGCTAGTGTTAGTCTGCGTAGCGGCGTTCAAGTCTGGGACTATTTTATGCAATTTTAACCAAGTATATGAGGAAATTCAATAGAACTGCGTAACGACTTATCGTACCTCGAAAAGAAGACTTCCTATATGCCTCAAGTGGGGTGATCATTCCAATTGGAACACGGTCAAGTTGGTGAAATCGGGGAATTGGTCGAAATTTCCACTTCATGAAAAAGTCACAATAACTGTCTGGCAGATGAAATGCCACAGTGTATGTTCGTAGTGATCGTGCTCAAATAGAGAAGTATCACACTGAAGATATTCATACGCCAAGCCATAAAAGAAGGAACATCTTCACGCAATAAACTGCCAAAATCTAATAATCGAAGCTGTAGGCTTCGATTAATAATTTCGTCACGCAGACGAAAGGAGTATGGGATCTGAGAGTAAAACAATAAAGCAGTATGGCTAGCGAAAGTTAGCCCATCGTTCATACTCCCAGTTCCCATCATGCATAGCAATCATTAAGGTCTGTTTTTAGTAAACTATAGTTGTTCCTGATCAAAACGTCCGTGACTTTGAAACAGCCCAGTTTCAACCATCGATACACCGCGGGGAAGGTGGGGGCTAACTGCGTAAATAGAGCTATGTCCTAATCTAATTTAAGGGCCCCCAACCTCACCTTGGATAGTAACAATTTTCCCCAATAAGTTTATTTAAAGCCCCCCCCCCTCCGTTAAGTTAACCAAAAGACCTATCTAGTACACCTCCAAGACAGAACCACAACAGCTCCGCAGTGAGTTTCAACTGCTCGAGGCCATACTGACAAACAACGGTGTGTAAACTTAACTGGAACCAAAAGTGACCGTGTACGTCATTATTGACCAATCAGAGTAGAGTTATTGTTTGAATTAATGTCAATCAAAGTGTTGTCATCAATTTTATATAAACAAAGCTCGGGCTACAACTATATGTCTGAGGAGATGCTAATGTCCTTTGAAAGGCCCTATAGTCATGTCCAAACATATGTAAGAATGTGATCATATCTGTAAATACAATTGGTGAAAGCACCTTCATTGTCTTTAAAACAAAGAAAGCTCTGCTTTGGCCGGTAGGTCAATGACGACTTTTGCAGGCAGTTGTGTACCTGCCTGCTCACACTGGGTAGTGTATAGACATGGCCATGAGCAATTTGAGCTTAGTGAATACTTCTGCAGGTTTGTGTGGCATATGTATTGGACAGTTGTTTGTGGCTTAAATTGGAGGCCCATGAACGATTTGAACTTCGTAGAAACTACTGTTGGTTTGTGAGACATATGTATTGGGCAGTATTTGTTTGTTGCTTACATTGAAGGCCAATGAGCAATTTGAGCCTACTGTAAACTACTGAAGGTTTGTGTGGCATATGTATTGGACAGTTGTCTTCTGCTTAACCTGGAGGAGGGGATAGATGTTAACTCAGTAAGGAGAATTTTTACTGTCTGGGACAGATCGTAGGGTCTCTTAGGCTTGCACATTTGGGGTCAGATCCGAACATTCTTGCTGCTCTTCATGGGGCAGATATGTCCTCGTAATGGCATTAACATTTCCTTTCACGATTGGTTAGGAAATATAGAACTTCTCTGATTCTGATCCTGTACGCATTGTTTCCTACACCTTAAAATAATAAGTCCTTCAATATCAGGTTTATGGGTAATGTAAGTCATATGGGTGGTGTTGGGCCGATATTAAATGTAGCTGATGTTATTGATATACCGGCATTGCAATTTACAGTATTAGTCAATAACGAAAATATACCAGAATTCGATTTGGGAAATGAGCATACTGCATACTAAACCAAAGATCATATTGCACTAAGTTTGAGTCATTTTCATGAGGGACATAAAGTCATAAAGTCAAATATTCTGAAATGAGGTAATAAAACATAAGAAATAGAAATATCACTTGGTTAATATTAGTATAGTGGGTAAAATTTACCGGGTACGGTACAAGACGAAAAGGGGAATATTAGCTGATAGCGATATTGAATATCGATAATTGGTCCAACACTACGTATGAGTTATGATGATACCTCACACGAATAATTGTTTACCTTATTATTTTTACAGTTTAGTCAGGTCACAGCACTGGCAGCAACCGTGACGATGACAACTTTACGCACACTGAGTCTAAGTAGGCTTACAGTCTTCTGTTTCTGTATTTATGAGCCAACTTAAATATTTATGAGCGATACTTTATTATGCATGGGTCTGTCATATTAAGATTTGCCTAGTGGCGTACACAGGATTTCTCTCAAGGGAGGAGGGGCAGTATATTTGGTGATCGCCGGCCTGGGGGAGGGGGTCTATGGAAATTT
>WURT03661437.1:0-18122 GCA_009936505.3 Holothuria glaberrima
CAGGTAGCAAGGCTCGTGGAAATAAGAACTAACAAATATACTATACAAAGAACATAGGTAAAATCAACTGCTTCGAATAAACTCAGAAAACTTAATGAACCACAACTCAACTGAGGACTCTGTCCAGCTTGCACCTTGAACATTCCACACATCTTAACAAAGTATGCAAATTAAACATAAATATTCATTGAGCAGTCATTTTCTGCATGCATATTCAACAACAAACAAAAGTTAATCTTACATCACTCCCCCTGGGGGTTAAGAAACATCCTCGTTTATGTATTATTTACAAAACCAAAGTAAGAAATAGTTCACTCTTGCATATTTCGACCGTTTTCGCAGGTGTTCATTTACAAATTTACATAATTATACATAATAAACATGTATTTTATCTGACACTTGTACTGTCTTTCAAATAACTTAAGAAAACATAAAAACTTACACTTGACTTTCTAATTTACGACATAATCTCTTAAACAGTTTGGGGGTCTTCGCTCAAGCTGGGGATATCTGCGCCCCGGTATCTCTGAACCTGAAGGGTGCCTAACAGGTTGGTTGGCAATTTCCTGGGGCCGTTTATTCGTAGGGGTCGGGGAACGGTCTGATTAATTGGGAAAGGCACTGTAGGAAGGGGTAAAGAACCGGACAATGACGTGAAAGTTGGTGTTTTGTTCCGACTTTGGGTAATGTCACCTCCGTTCAGCTCCTCCCGGGTTTCAAACTGTTGCCCTGAGGCTTGATTACACCTTTTAAAGCGTGAGTGGTGTACGACTCTTTTAGAACGGTACGGGTCGATGGGATTGACAATTTCGTAGTTAACCTCATTACCCCTGTCAGCAAAAGACCTTAACACCCTGTATGGTCCCTTCCAACGAGGTTGTAGTTTTCTTCTAAAATTAGGAGGGTCATCTAGCCAAACTAGCTCACCAGTCAGAAAGGGGGTAAAACGCTGTTCTCCATAATTCTTCTTTTGCCGGTCACGTGCCTGGTCACTATTCTCTTTAGCAACATTAAAAGCAGTTTGCAGTGATTTCTGGAGTTTACCTGCATAATCAAATGATGAATGCTCGTAACACAGATTTACATTACTTGAGAACAATACATCTGAGGGTAACCTAGGTTCTCTGCCATGAAAAAGAAAATAAGGTGTAAATTCTGTACTACTATGTACACTAGAATTGTACGCTAATTCGACAAACTTCAAACATTGATCCCATTCTCCATTATATTGTATGATATACTTGCTCAACTGGTCTTTTAGAGTCCTATTAAACCTTTCTACAAGTCCGTTTCCCTGAGGGTGATACGGGCTGCTCCTCGTTTTGTTAATTCCCAGGCGTCTGCAAAGTTCTTGGACAACACAGGACTCGAACTGAGCAGAAGTTCCGCTGCCACCAAAATGTAGTAGGGGTTCGAGAAAATATGTACAGCAATTAAAAAGACAATTCACAACGATGATGAGGGTTTACTCTGTTTTTTCGTCTTCGTGAAATGAGCAGGTAGCAAGGCTCGTGGAAATAAGAACTAACAAATATACTATTCAAAGAACATAGGTAAAATCAACTGCTTCGAATAAACTCAGAAAACTTAATGAACCACAACTCAACTGAGGACTCTGTCCAGCTTGCACCTTGAACATTCCACACATCTTAACAAAGTATGCAAATTAAACATAAATATTCATTGAGCAGTCATTTTCTGCATGCATATTCAACAACAAACAAAAGTTAATCTTACCTCACTGTTAAGGCTCATAGAAGACCGCCGTACAGGTCCCAACCCGACTAGAAAGCATAGGCGTAGGAAGCTGTTTGAGACTGGGGGCTGAACCTTGTTTTGGATCGCCGTCTTGGGGGAGGGGTCTAAGGGGAGAGGATGTCCCCCTCCCGGTTGGAAAATTTTTCGATATTTGAGGGACCTTAGATGCAATTTTGTGCATCATTTTTGGAAAAAATTTAAGGTAAATTCCTGCAAATTTTTGACATTTTTTACAGGAAAATTTCGACAATTTTGGGGGAAAATTTTTTTGATATTTGAGGGACCTTATATGCAATTTGGTGCATCATTTTGGACAAATGATAAGGGTGCTGCAAATCTTTGACATTTCTTTACAGAAGAGACAAGTAAGTGTTCTCTTTGGGAAATTTTTGGATATTTGAGTGTCCTTAGATGTAACTTAGTGCATCATTTCGGAAAAACTATAAGGGTTAATTACCGCAAATATTTGACATTCCTTACAGAAGACACAAATAAGGGGTTTTCGTCCTTGAAAAGTGGGGGAGGGGGCTAAAGCATACTTCCTCCCCCATAAATTTCGCTTGGGGTTGTCGCCCCCAGCCCCCCTGCTTCCTACGCCCTTGCTAGAAAGACTTTCCTAAATTCATGTTTAAAACCCAGACAATACCTTGAAGTAGTTTAATTGCTGGAGAAGGTTCCGGAGTGCAACCTACCTGTGCTTTTGGACAAAGAAGGTTTTATCGTCGGCGTATTGAACCAATTTCGTCTCAAACTCACCTATCGTCATGCCACAAATGGAGACTGAATCGTTCCAATAAGTATACTAAGCAATTCCGTGCATAGGATAAACAGATATAGTGAAAGGGTCCCCTATCTAAACCCACAATCGGGAAGCTTTGGGTGAGGAAACCATTTAACAAACGGACCAGTAGGCTAAGAATGGGTATGAAAAGTGTCAAACTACCTTCCAATCGATGGCCAAAAATTAAATAGGGAGAGAGCACCTTTCTAATAAAAGCAGGAGAAATACTGTCAAAAGCTTTTTCTCAATTGATCGCCAACAGAATGCCAGGTCAATTGTCCTCAACCAAACTAGGTGTATCATATATCTTACGTGCAGTAACTCCAATGTAACGTCTTTTCTGAAAACCGGGCTGATTTTCCGAAATTAAAGTATACTATACATTTTTATGCCATTAGTAATACATGAAGGAACTACCTTGAAGGTCACACTGAAAAGAGAAATTGGCCTCCATTTGTTGAGGTATAGGTTTGTCCCCCTTGTAACAAGAGTGTGTGCCGCTGTGTAATAGACAAGGGGCTATCATACCGATAACTTTAACGAGTGAAAAAAACTTAGGGAACTCTATATTAAACCATTTTTCATTAATAATAAAATTTCACTGTACTTTAGAAGTCCTTCTAAAACCTGTCGACTGAAGAGACATTTGCTGATAACTTTGGTATTATATCAGAAAACTTCCTAGAAGAGTCTTTCTCTTCATTTTAAATATCATTTGGACTACCGTTTACAATTTACGATAAAACTTGCGTATACCAGGGAGCTGTAAGACAGCTCCCTGCGTATACTTACTACTTCGTACCTGTAGGGTCCCTGGCATCTTCCTTCATATCCTATCTTCCTTTTTTCAAGACAAAGAGAAAATGTCGGCGTTTAGCCCTGTTCTACCCACTACAAGCGAGACCTTATCATTGTGCCATGGAGTTTGTTTTACCGAATGGTCTCTGGTACATTCTGCAATTCATCATTGAAACGTCGTAATTCAATTTTATCATTACTATATCATTCTAAACGCTGCAATTCATGTAGGAGAAATAACTCTCTTTTGTCTCTTGCTTTCTTTTCATAGGACGCTAAAGAAAAAGTTTTACCCCTTAAATTCATGAGTAATGTTTCAAAGAAGAGTTGTTTATCAACAACAAATTGAATTTCATTTCACGGATGACGGTTAACATGACGTTGGGACGTAAAGGGATACAAACATAACTAGTAATAGTTTCTTTGATAACACAATAACCAAATAAGGATAACACTCATCCTTCAAAAGAAAATTAAACATTAAATTTGAATCGGAGTATTCCGACCATTTTTTGTAAATCTACGGTTCCGCACCCAACGGGCCCTTCACCCGCAGATGTACCATTGGTACTCGTGAGAGAGTCTTCCTCTCGAATGTGCCTGATTTCTGCAACCGTTTCCGCTTTCGAGGTAGTACCGAACAGTTTTAAAAAGGGCGCACTTGAGATACAAATTTACAACAAAGCAATTGTGCCGACAACCTGACAACACATCAATTTTTGAAGCAAACAGGGTGCGTAAAAGTGAGGTGTCTGGCTACATCTTGGTTAAATTAAAGTCTATAGATTGACTTGTATGGACAACGGCAGTTGGAATTCTCTGGGTTCAAACCCTTGAATTTTAGCTTCTACATACCAACACCATTCCCCCTGTCACATCACTGCGTGCAAATTCTACAACAATCCAATAATCCCACTACCACTCACCCACAGACATGCTCACCGCAGTCAAATCGACGGGCCATATAGTTTGACATATATAATTCACTGGTGGTGGGGAGAGTTAGGCAGACCAGTTGATACAAACTTACTAGGAAATCCTAAAAGATCATATGCCCTTTTATAGAAACATATATAGGACGAGGATTACTTTCTTTCCTCTTATTTGTCTTTTCTCAGTTGAACAGTCCATTTCTAAATTATGATATTTCAGAATAAAGAATACGGTATCGAAATACAACTTTTGCAGTCTGGTAAATAGCTACTCAAGGCAATCGAGGAGGTTTTTTGGCAAAATAAATTCTTGTTACTCCATACGAGCCAACAGTTAGTGATGCTCCGCTCGGATATAATCACTCCAAACCACCTTTTCTCCAGCATACACATTTCAAAGAAAGACTTGCACCACTTAGACTGAAATAATTTTATTTATTACCCGCTCTGTCCGGCTTGGATTACGCCTAATGGTCAAATTGTGATACATGTGAGCATCAATGGAATGTGCATTCAATGTCATTTACAGATAGCATAGACAACTATTTAGGTTTATGACCACTATTTTGTAATGCCCTCGGAGCTTCTGGGGCTACGCCTTTTTTTAATCCATTTGGTGCTGCTCTGAACCCGGGGTCTTTCGATGGATCCATAGGAGGACTTACCGTTGCGGCGATGTGGCGATCGCCGCACGGGCCGCTCGGTTCAAGGCTGCCTTGGGCCAGGTGCATGCTCAGAAAAAAGAAAGAGAGGGAAAACGAGAGTAAGGAGCAAGGAGAGAAAGAAAGAGAATAAAAATTAAGGAAGGGAAGTCAAAAGAAAGAGATTGTAAAAGATGGAGAGAGGGAGGATCACAAAATGGCAAAGCAGAGTGCGCGGGAACTGACTGTGCTCTGAGGGCCCCTAGCTCGTATAATCATCTCTTGCCTCATCTGTGGCCTCTGTTAGACGTTTAGGCCAATGTTTGGAAATGATCATAGAAACTACGAGATTGAAAAACAATTTTCCGGTTTGAGAGTCTGGGCTGGACATCTACAGAGTCCCCATTAGGTTCTACATCTCCAAGGGCCACTGCCTCATTCTCATTAACCCCTATTCATTGAGACGGCATAGGGACAAATGAGTGAGTAGCACTTAACAACATCGTGCTCCCTCCCCCGTTCAACGTACCGGGGTCATGACAGAATTTATTACTTCTAAAAAAATCCCAGGCATTTAAAATTTCAGAATTTCCCCAAGGGAGGACCTCTGCGTATTACTGAAAAGACGTTAGAAAGTTTTTAATGTCGACCCGACAGTGGTCACAGACCAAACAGCCAAAAAGACAAGTGAGCTGAGTGAGACCTCCCGTGTGACAAGGTAGTCAATATGTACACTATTTCAGTGGCGCCGGCACGGGGGTATGGGGAAATATGCCCCGTCCCCCTATCGAAATCGAAATTTCCGAACAATTTCTTGGAAATGAGCCCAAAACGCTGTAGGAAGTGGGTTGCGATGAGGCGTGTTTTCGACCCAGTGATGGATTATTTAATCAATTTATATCATGACAAGTCGTTCTGAGACTTTCGACATTTTCATAAATTCCCCTTAAACCTTCAAAATTTTCTCCCAGGAACCCCTTATAACTGTGCTTATTCTCAACTGCTCAATACCGTATCAGAGTAGCACTATTCATCTGTGGAAGGCTTTTAGGACAATTGTTCTTGTCCGGAGGAGTAATTATATAGAGGAGCACAGCATTGCAAGAATGCGAAACATGGGAATTCAAGAGAAGATATCTTTCATGGAAATTGAATGCTTTTACGAATTGTCAGGAGTAAGAATCACCGTCTAATGGACAGATAAATTTTACCAGGGAATTGAGAGTTTCTTGCGTAGTCCAGTAGTCTGTATGGGATTTTTGTCATGGAAAAGATTTCTAATGGAAAATTTCGGCGCGCTTTGCGCGAATTTGCTCCGTGTCTCACGACCGCTTGTTAATAATATTCGGACCAATGCCCTCTTCCGAAAAACACAGGTGCATCTCCAGCCTATGTAAAGTAGGGACTACGCATTAAAGGAGGATCCTGGGGCAATGCTACATCACGAGCAGCCTATTCAGTAACATTTGTACCGTAGCGTGATGTGAAAGATTGGAAGAATGTATTTTTCGTTATACATTTTTGTAAAGCTATGTGACGACAAATTATTTGCATAAAAGTAATTCCCAAATTCTCGGAAAATTTAGAGCGGGAGTCACGAGTCCGGGCTGTACGATAGCGAGTCCAAGTCACAAGTCTGAGTCCTTAAAATTGTGACTCAAGACTGGTTTCGAGTCCGAGACCGGTTTTGAGTACTACAACACTGAAAAGCGGGTGTCATGATACCAGACGGATCTGTTACATTCCTCACTAATTTCATTGCATCGCTAGGTTTTTTTTGGGAGGGCGCTAAGTCAGAGCAATTTCATTGAGGCATTTCTATTATCCTAGGTGAAAATCATTTGGCAAAACGGGGGAGGGGAAGAGCTACATGCCTATAATGCTAATGTCATTTACAGTAACGTCAGCTTCGGTGTCGCACGAGGCGTTATCAACTGTAAAACAGCGTAGCACGGAGCATAGAAAGGGGGAATTCCCTACCTCTCACTTGCCCCCTACTTGATTTGGAACCTAGCTTGCTTCGAGCAAAGTTTTCTGATCTTTTACATCACAAACTTAAAAAACTGCGTTCAACCCAGAATAAACTGGATCTCTGCATGAGTAAAGTGTCTTGAAATACATGGGCAAAGAAAACGGGGTGGGGAGATGGGTTGGTGGGGGATAAAGCTTCCTTCAGTCAAAAGTGTCATCAGACAAAGTATGCTTTCGTCCCGTGCTTTTCAAGGACGAAAGCCCTTTATTTCATTCCTCTGTGAAATATATCATTTTTTCAATAATCTATCAAACTTTTCTAGTGTGTGCACTTTAAAACTGCCCAAAATGTAACATCAAATTACATCTAAGAATGCTTAAATACTCACTTTTTCCGCAGATGAGGTGGATATCCTCCCCCTTAGACCCCTTTTCCAGAACGGTGGCTGAAACGTTCATACCCCACCCCCTCCTCTCCAGGTAAAGGATTAATAGCTTCCTTTGCCTGTTAAACAATAAGAATTTTTAAAAGGGCCTGTGCGCATACATCGTAGATATAAGTTGTCCTATTACTTTCTCTTAAACAGTTCCAGAATCCCGTGTAACACTCCGCTACCATTATCCATCCACTCGACTTCAAGCTACCTGCATCATCAAATAAACAGGTTGTAAATATACATTTGAAGAAAGTACATGCCTGATTCGAATTCCACGCGCTTGTAGGCTAAATACCTAAGGCTTCTGGGGACTAATTTACCCCAGGTGAATAAAGAGGCCTATAGATTCCTTCAAGTGTGTTTAGACTAGCCCTAAACTCTTCACTGACCCCCTCCCTCAAGCCGTATTTCCGGATTAAAGCTGGTGGGGTACGGTACAGAATTAAAGGAATGTGGCACTTTGTTGCTCCTTTTGAAATGACCAACCATGGAAAGAGCCATTCAAATGTTGCCATCACCCCTCCTACCACAAACGGCTTTCAACCATGCTGATATGCCTCGCTCGTTTCCTTATTTTATAAACCTTCCAACGGGGCTGCTAACGGACTTGAAGGGAAAGGTTAGGGACAGTCGATGAACACTGTAAGGGAGAACAGTTGGAAAGAGATGTTATTGTGTGTGCTGGCCTGGTACTCTCATTGCCTGCTTGGTACTACCAGTGCACCAGGTACTAACAGAAAACCTTTAGCCGCCAGGTCGACATTGGATCAGCGTCTACGTCAGATGGACTTCTGCAAAGTCTTCATTTGCTAATCCATTTGACGTCGAATTGACAATGGTAAAGGTGCAAATGAAACGTTTTGGGACTAAATTCGACTGTTAGTGTCCACCCGACGTCATACAAACTTCAGCACGAACTGCAAGTTCAACGTTTTTCTTATGTCCATCTGATGTCGCATTACACTGCTAAACTTAGGTTGTTCCTTAATGCAACGTCAGTGTGACTTCAAACCGACCTTATAAGTATCCCCGACCTCATTCCTACCCAACCTGGACCAAACCCTAAGGCGGCATTACGGGGAGAGGGAAGGATGAACTCTAGACCTTTTGTCTAGACCTTAGAAAAAATGACAAAAATAATCAAAGAAGCCAAAGGAACGAAAGGTAGGGAGATCAGAGAAAGTATGATAACTTTTTTATACAATGTATAAATTTGTAATGTAAAATGAAGATAATCATCCTTATCAAAATCTTTAAATTGCTATAGTGATTTCAGCACGCTTTGCGCTGACCCGATTTAAAAACTAACTACGACAGTAGGGTGGCTCAAAAAAGTGGGAAGGTGTGATGGCGGTTGCCTTGGTGCCTTTATTAAATATTTTCTATTAGAGTGTGTGTGTCGGCTCTCCCGCCCTCTCTTTTGTGACGTGAAGCCTTCCAATGAGGGTCACTAGTAGTAAAATATGTCATCACTCTCACACACATGCACACACACACACATCTGAAACCTTATCGTGAAAAGAGATCGTATGCTCAATAAAATGTTTTTGCGCACATCTTGCGTGCTTTAGGTACTCATTGCTGTCTGTAATTGCCTCGTTATTACTCTCTGTAGGATGGTATTGGTAGAATGATCGTTCATAAAAGCTCCTTAAACCCCTCTGCTCTCTTCTTTGCTCACTACCTATGGCTACCCTCATCAACTTGAATGACGATTAGTTATCATTTTGAATTTGCAGTCATCATATGCCAAAAAATTTCATTAGCATTTCAAATTACTCATGAAGAGGACAGGGGTTTCTATAGGAATGGTCCAGGATGGCAGTGGCAAACAAAAAAAAAATACTCGGGGAAGACCCTCGGTCCCCAGCCTCCAGCTTGGCCCCGTTGGCGTTCGCGGTTTAAGTTTCACCGGTCACACCTTGTGAAAAGGCAACCTTCGATTAAAACCGCTTGTCTGTCATGTTTTCTGCCGACTCCTACAGTCATGTATATATCTACGAAACAACATTTCACTAATTTTGGAAAGAACTAAAGGCCTGCTTATAACTCCCGAACCTTGATCATCTGTAAGTACACTGTAACCTATATTTTCAAAACTGTACATTATTTTTCACTAAAATAAAAAAAAAAAACCGAGGGAGTGCTTTTCCAAGAACTTTGAATAAATACAAAAGTAGCAGAAAGAATATATAATTATACTTAATGGATAATTACACTGTGACATCTCTTACCGTCCCTTTGCAAACCCTCCGATGGTGCAACGACAACATATTTCAAACTAGTTGTGGAAATAGGATTGTCGGTGCGAAGTTTGCAAGTCAAACAAATAGGCCATGGGCCAGAGGCTGCACCTCACGGGTACCCCTCCCACAACTCTCCGAGCCAATACTTTTTGGTAACCTTAGGATCCCCTGAACACGAAATCAAGTGGTTACAGTAAAAATATTGGGTCTCACTCATTCAAAATGGCTGCGAAAAATTATGAACATTTTGTATTAAATAATAAAAAAGAAAGTATTCTTAAAAATATTTTTGAGGCATCGACTCTCCAAATTTTGTCATATTTAATGACAAAAATTCCAAAATTAATTTTGGGACTTTAGGCCTAATTATTAAGTCTTGTCCAAGACGTTAGTTTCTTTCAGCCAACAGTCTTCTGAACTGTCAACTGAACTGAACTATATGCGGACACGCAGGACGGCGCCTCATACAGGTGTTACAACCAGAACAAAACCTCTGAGTGGCATACAGTTCAGTTGACATACGCCCTCACTTTGTGCAAACCAAAGGCAGAAGATAGGCAGAAAGTAACTTTTTGAACAAGACTAGGACTGTATTGGCAAGATTCAGGTTAACCAGATTATGATCAGATTAAAGGTTTAAATGTGTTAAAAATATTTTTTACGGATTACTTTCCTTATTAATATTTAATATTGTAATTATACCACTGGCGGCCGTTTTGCTTCTTCCGCCATCTTCGTTGACCTGAATTCCGACCAAAATGTTTTGAAAAATATGTTTGATATATTTAGCTCAAAACATGGCCAAATATAAATAGCAACTGTCAGAAATATATTTTTAAGGATTATTTTCGCTATTATTATAATTTATTGAAACTTAAACATTAGCGGCCACTTTGCTATTTCCGCCATCTTGATTGACCCGGATCCTGCAAGAAATGTTCAGAAAAACACTTTTAAAATATTGCAAATATAATATGGGCACAGATTAGGTCTACTTGTGTCAAAAATATTTTAATGATTATTCTTTATATTATTATAGCATATTGACATTGTTATTGCACTGGCGGTCATTTTGCTTTTTCCGCCATATTGGTTGACCTGAATCCAAAAGAGGTATTTTAAAAAATCATTTTGGATTATTTGTCATGACGTATGGCTAGATATTAAGGGCAACTGTGTCAAAAGTATTTTTAATAATTATTTTTCATATTATTTTTATACATTATGATCATTATATTGGCGGCCATTTTATTGCTTCCGCCAGCTTGGTTAGTTTGGGGTCCTGCACAAAAATCAAAAATCATGCTCTGAATTTTATGTACAATGTGCTATAAAGATATTTAGGGTTTTTAATCGAAATTTATTTTAATGGTTATTTTCTGAGATTTTTCTGCATTTTTTTTTAATTATTTTCTTATTTTTTGCCGGAATTTGTACTGAATTGTTTTTACTTCTTCAGTGCTTTTCCGTCATATTGTCTGTCAAGTACTCTTGTGCCAGGGGTTGTGAAGTTCAGTCTTAAATTACAAAACATTAATTTACATCATTATGATTGGGGATTGTGGAAACTTGCGATGTTTTTACACAATTTTTGGAAATATTTCACTCAGTTTGACGGCCATTTTGTTTTCCGCCATCTTGGTTAACCTGAATCTCGCCAATACAGTTCCAAAATTAATTTTGGAATTTTTGTCACAAAATATGACAAAATTTGAAGAGTAGATGTCTCAAAAATATTTTTTAAGAATACTAAGAATACTTTAGTATTTATTATTTAATACAAAATATTCATGATTTTCCGCCATTTAGTTTTTGGCAGCCATTTTGAATGCGTGAGACTCAATATTTTTACTGTTACCACTTGATTTTGTGTTCAGAGGACCCTAAGGTTTCCAAAAAGTATTGGGTCGGAGAGTTGTGGGAGGGGTGCCCGTGAGGTGCCTATGGCCCATGGCCTAGAAGCAATCTTCAATTTGGCACTGGTCGTGAACCTATGGCCCATCACATGGTCTTTTGAAATGGGGCTGCCATTATTTTGGCATAGAAGCGGGCCAAGCCCCGGGTGGAGATCAGAACGCATGAAGGTGTGGGTCTCAACTTCCTTGGGTCTAAAGCAATCTGGATCTTACAAAAATAAATCTTAGAATGCTATTTATTTAATAAACACGAAATAACACACACATATATATATATATATATATATATTTGTACTTAAAAAGATAACAATTGAATCCATGTCAAAACTAATGATGCTGAGGCAATACACAAAGGACGATCTTCCTTGTTTTTTTTTAAATACATAAAGCTTCCAAGTCTACACTAAATAATGTCGGAAATGGACCAGTATTTCGGAATGTGAAGATTTCTCCCTCCCCCTCTTTTACCTCCGAGAAATCCTGGATCCGCCACTACTATAAGCATATCCATCATAACAACCTTCTGAGCTCCTTACAATTTCGTAAATGTGGTTTGAAATTCCATAGTTTATGGGACTGTCCAATAGTAGTAGGTGAGATGAGAAGGGACGATATTCCATTTCCCAAATGTTCACGGGGGAATTAACTTCACAGATTTGCAGTAATCGTTGAGGCTTTGTTAATAATAAAACCTCTTTTGAATCCATTCTGAGTGACCACACGTCCCACAAGAGCGTCCCCAGTCTGGACCATTAGCTGTAAAATGCTCCTCAGTTTTATCATCGACCTGAATAGTATTCGTGTTTTGCAGCTTCCGAGCCATTTTGCAGATGGTTCGGCATGTGTAAACAGTGTTCACAGTATCTTGTTCGGTAAGATTGAAGTACGTAATGATGGTACCTTTTGTCTTCCATGCGAAATACTTATTATACAGATCATCTCGTGCATCCAGCAAATGCAGGTAATTTGCAAGGTCTAGTATAGTCTGAAAATCATCAGCAAATATAAAAGAATTTGGAGGAGCTACATCCCAGTAATCTTTCTTGGACGCACCAATTACAACTGGTACAGCGTTGGACATAAGGACTAGCCAAAACAACCTCGAGATGTGTTCTCGGCAACAAGACTTTTCGAAGACCAACACAAATTTGTACTGCCTTAGTGTTTGTAAACAAGGCCAGGAGCAATTTCTGTTTCCACACTCCCCGTACTTATGAATAGATATGTACTCACTTACATCAGCCACTAAACCAGCAACGTCCCATTGGTTCTCTTCGTTGTCACATGTAGACCTTCCTCTGGAGGACTTATCAGTAATCCAGGCGACAACACCTTTACGACCCTCAGCATAGTTTATCAGGGCGTTCTCCGAAAAATTTCCAAGAAATTTTTCAAATTTAGCAGCCGATTCCGGAAAAGTTGACGATGATCGATACGTCAAAGACCAATCAAACACAAGTTGACGAAGCTCAGTTGGGGGCAGTAGATACGAAACGACAAATGCACTGTCCCTACTCAACAAGATCCATTTCTGAGCAGTAGGACGACGACCCAAGAGCGAGATCCATTCATCTTTGGTTAATGCTTTCATCCCGATAACTTGAGGGAAAACGACAGCATTATATCTCTCTATGTCACTTTTTGGGTCAACTAAAAGTTCTACCGTGACAACTCTCGAGCGTACCTTCTTGCACTCACATGTTTCGGGAACATTAATATCTAGTGGCCGATTAAGGCGGTTTCCTTCGAAAAAAGCTATTGATATCTTCACAGTTTCTCCGATGCTTCTCCTGTTGACACTGGTTTCATCAGTGAATTTGACGAGAGGCTCACCTCTTGTGTTGTACATCGTGCAAAGGCTAGATTTGAGGAAAGTTTGTGAGTAAAGCACGAGTATTATCACGCACAGAAATCCTAATAAGGGGCTTTGCCGAAAAATTTTTCGGAAAAGTCCCCTTGCAATAAGGAAAACAGAGAACATTTTTAGGATGGATTTTCGTCACTGCCTTACCTTGGTTCGTACATGCGTTCTTCTAACTTTTCCGCACAGAAGCCAGTTGGTGCTGGTCAAAAAAGGGTTGTCACAAAACCACGAGTTTCATCTCATTACATTAACTTATAGCCTGACAGCATCCGAGATATAGTACCACAAATTCAGTTTACCTTTGTTGGAATTCTTAAACATCTGCAAAGTTAAATATTGTTTCTGTACTACCAAGTCACTCATGCAGATCATGGCACTTCGAATAAACACGAGGCATCAATAATCGAGTACAGTTTTGATGATGGTTGCATTTCCAACCTGTTAACATTTCTTTCTTGAAGCAAGTTCATACGTCACAACAAACTCTGTTTCCTCGTCTGGGAGGAAGTCTTGTAATCTCGCTTGAGTATCAAAGAACGCCGGAGAAGAAGTTTTACTTATGAAGCTATTACAAGGTGAACATAACATGTCACTTTGGTCTCTGGTACGATGTGAGTAAAGTTAGTACAGATCTTTTGATGCATGAAGTTATCGAATACGTTGTTTCCTAACCCGATGACGCATTAAATAATCATTTCATCTATGAATCACTCGTTTAATCTCCCATACAGTTATGTGTTGTTGGAGCCAGGGTCTTTCTTTGCGTTGTCGGTCTTCTTATTATTTTGTCCTCAAACCAGGAAGCTACGGTAGACACTTTTGCTTGGTTTTATTACAGCTGATCGATATCAATCGTTATCCCTTATTGAACCTTGCCCAGTCTCCTTTCCCCGTACTCAAGTGACTCCAAGAAAAAGATTACGTAACGGTTACATCTGTGGCACGAATGTCCATCACTATGTGCTGTTTAGTCACCTTCATGATTGGACTCAATTTGCAACAAAATGATTCCAAGAACTTTGATTGCTGGCCGGTTATGGAAACAGGCGCAGCAGATTAAGGGGAACTGCCTTGGGATTCGTGTTCCACCCCTATCCCGTGAGATAAGGAGGAAGTAAAAGGAGGAAAAAGATGAAAAGGAACGGAATCTAGTAAAAAAAAAAAAAAAAAAAAACATGCCCTACAAGGTGCCTATACAATGTTTAGCTTCTGGGGTGGAATTTTTTAGTCTAACAGATCAGATCATCATACTACAATCAACTTCACCAGTTGAGTTATCTAGAAAAGAGGATGAAGGCCTGACTGAAGACTACACTTTGCGAATTAAGAGCAGCTGATTTGTTTAAAGTGGATCTTAAGTCGCAGATCGGTCGGTGTAAACGTAAGCCGGAACTAGTAGAACAAAAGTGAGGGATGACACACGGTAAGCGGAGAACTAAAGAGACAAACGGGTCACTAATAGTGCGATTTCCAGTATTCTGGGTTTGGAATGCTTCGAACTTAGTCCAAAAATCGGTCGATAACGCTTGCATCAGGGGTGGGGAACGGCCCGTGGGCCGTTACGGCCAGCGAGGCAATTCATAAATGTAAATTCAGATCTCTTGAAAGGTAACTGAAAATAACCTTTCAACCCACAATGCCAATCGTTTACGCTGCTTATACCACTTTCTGCATATTTCACGTAACAGTAAAACTGCTGCGAAACACTACTACATATTACTAACGCCCTATATAACCTCCCCAATGTAACATTCTTACCGTTTCGTTAGACACAAACCAGGAGTAGAATTTGGCGTGAGAGGCTACATAGAAATGGACAGAAGTAGGCCTACACTACCACATGAGACGGCGTATCTATTACAATGAGCATACGAAACTCTGTAGGCACTGTGTGTATTACGGTAGATACAGGGGGTCAGAACTGCCCCTTCGAAGAGTGAATGAAACGTTAAAAAGTGGAATAAAGTTGGTTTCAAAATAAGACTTTTTCGGCCCGCTTTGCCTGTTTGCGCGCAGTTTTCGTATGTGCTTGTTTATTATAACTTCATATAAACATAAACAAAAAGTAATAGTCATATTTAGATACTTCTGGTCTATGCAGCCTTTCGGATTCAATGTCTTCAAGATAACAGATAAGCATTGTACTGCCTACAAACTTGTACAAACTCCAGAAACACTAGGGGCTTCTCCTCACCAGGGCCTATTTAGGGCCAATTGGCCTCTCACCTCATGGAAAAAGCTTGTTGCGCCCTCCCATGAGCGGAGTATGACTATCAAAACGGCCTGTATGAGGAAAAAAGTTCCCCACCCCTGGCTTACATGGTCCCATTGAGCCCGCACGCGACCTTTACGGGGCTCGGGTGGTGGCGGACCGGCGATCGGCCGATTTTCCTGAAAAAATACCCAATTTCTTAAACCGTTTTCGGCTGGTCTCCGACAGGTACTGGCCCGACACTTGTCAGACACTTATCCGATGCTCCTGCGGTATTCGTCAGGGTGCTGACCGATTCTTAAATTCTGGATGGTGTCCGGACGGGCATCCGCGCTGTGCCCGTCGATTGCCGGCCGGAATCCGATGGGCATGGATCAGTTTGCGGGTGCGAGATATAATTGTAGAGGTGCTACTCTGCCCTTCTCCATTCACCTCCCAAATTACTATGTTTTTGTTGTCTGGCGATGTCATGTCATAAAACAGGGGATTTTCCTCGAAGAACACCGCTATCTGCTCTTCCTGTTCCTACGAGAACTTTGGTTGTGATTACTGGTTGGAGGGAAGACTAATTCTTCACTAATTCTTCTGGGGGAGGGGGTTCCACAGTTTCACTGCCAGGGGCGTCCCCGTCTTTTAACTTCTGTTGGCCTGAGGAGGTCTCCGACGTGGTGATTACCTGGTAGCTAGGCTCTTTCGACTTCCCATTGCTCCCCTTCTTCCCTTTTGGCATTTTGTACAACTTTGGTGTTAGCGTTTATCTGATCACCCACCAGGGCCATAGCCTGGGCGAAATCCCTAGGGGCAGTTCATGACACGGTCTAAGCGGAGCACGAAGTGGCATGCCTTCAGATAGTTAACGCTCAGGCAGACCCTTATTTTACACATGTTCTGGGTAGCATCAAAAGGGGTGCTGTGGGGAGGGGTACATGTAAGGCTGGGCTTAGGTTCACAATTGCACTATCGTTGGCAAAACTTTGAAGTGATTATACTTCTATAGATTGTCATTATTTAGTGATATTCTGTCTAAGAGTAGGGGAGGACATTCTATACACATTTTTGAGAAATTTTTGTCTATACGAGGTGGCTTGGATGCAAAATGCTGCTATATCTCTACAGCTCTCTTAAGCGTTGAATTGATCATATGTTTTTGAATCCTCATTATTTAGTAATTTTTTCCTACCCTGTTAGGGTGTCTAGTTGAAGAGGATATTGCCTAAGGGGAGGGATTACACTTCTACTCTTTGAAAAAAAATTGTTTTAAGTTTTCTTAGATCCAACTGGTGTTATCACTGGTGAAGCTTTGAACTCATAAAATTATGTAAACTTTTAATCATTTACCGAATTCTTTGGCTATGGCATGCACGACACTCCTAAAAGGCTGGTACCCGGTGCAGGCTTCCCCTAACGCTCTTATTACGACAATGGGAGAGCCACTATCAGTTGCATACGTAGCCATAACGTAGGCCTAACAAGAAAATGGGGGAGAAGACATATTTTAGACCTTAAAAGGTGCATCTAAGCATTCTTTACTTCTAAATTTTATACTTTAGAAACAAATTTAGATTTCAAGAAGGAAAGCTAGATTTATTTTAAAGGGGAAATGCAGTCACTCTACTTTGAATTAGTGTACCCGGGTATCTTATTTCATGAATGACTCTTGAGAACCATGTTACAATGTTTCCCACTGCATAAGTTGAGAAATTTTCGCATAGACTAACTCCTTGGTTTACCTTGAATATGCAATATTTATGTTGTAAGATAACATGAAAGATACTTGGAGTGAAACAGGGATATTTGTGAGACTTTATAGTTGTTGTTCAAAATAAGTTTGAGGCAACTAGTTATGCCATTTACTGATGTTGCCTAATCAAGAATAGGGAAATACATAAGGTCTAATGTTTTCTTTATTTGTAAATACACTAACGTTGCTAATAATGGATGAAGCTGTTTACATAATAATTGAAAATGGTAGTGTAAATGGCAAAATTTGGGAAGCGGTGTAAAAACAGTCAGAATCTGTAGGCTTTTTTTAAACAAGCCGTTCTCATTACAACTAGCTAAAACCACCTCTATCAGAACACTATATGAATATTCAACGAGTCACGCAGATGTATGTACCGAAGAACTGTACATTTAGTGGGCTTGTATTGCGGCGGTTATTCACGATTTGCTGGGAACAGTGTGAATTTGAAGGTTGTATACTGACAACACATTTGAGTTTTTGAAGCAAAAGCACGTATTTTCATCGTGTTACCCGTGTTAGTAGATTTTACCCCCTAACACTATTCAAGAAGACAGTTGCATACTAACCCTAGTAACGGTAACCAGTTACACCTGTACACTTGTGTACTTCCCCGCATCCCAAGTTTTGGTCATCGAGCGGTACATGCAGGTACATATCAAATCTTCTGCGTAAAATGTACAACGATGCACTGATTGACGAAAAATGTGTCACGAGTGTAGATGCCGATCACTAGCAAGGGGCACTTATCTAACGGTATGAAAATCCAAACCAAAATTGGTCCAAACTCTTACCGGTACATCCGTAAGTCGTGGTAGCCTTTAT
>WURT03661448.1:3564-18121 GCA_009936505.3 Holothuria glaberrima
TTCGACAGTTGGTTGAATGGGACTTACAGAATGTTATAATGACAGGTTCAACAGATGGTGTAGTAAGGGTAAGAAAACTCTAACTGTACTTGCATTTTTACAAGTATGGAAGGTTGGTGTGAAGTGGGTAAGGTGGGGGGGGGGATGGGGAGGAATCAGGGGTTGTTGTTAAGTGACACAGATCATGGAAAGGAAGCAGTAGTATTTGGCTATGTCCTATTTAGTTGAACTTAAACTAGTAGGGAAATGGAAGGTTCCTTCCCTTTCATTATATGGAACTTCTTTTTGTTACTAGGTATGACTTATTCAGGTAAACACATATTTGAAGATATTTCCATCCTCCTCATCTTCTGAAGAGCTTTCATTTATATTTTGCCTTTGCCACTTTACTTTGCCTTTTGTCCAGGTTTTAATTTAACAGGAAAGAGCTAAGAAACATTACTACTTGAAACCTTCCCGTTTAATACATTTTTGTCATTTATGCCTAAATAATTGTAATATTTGAGGATGTTTTCTTTATGTATTTCAAGTTAAGTTACTGTTTTCATCATTATAGGCGATCTTATTTTGCTTTTTGCTATTTGATTGACAGATGTGGAGTGTGGAATATGTCCAGGTACCAGATGAAGAACAGTCTGCTCTAAGAAAGAGCCCAAGTGCGTCAAATAACACCAGTTCTCAGCCATCACCCCTTTTGGGCAGAGTGGATCAGTCCCAGTACAAAAGCAACCAATCAGAAGACACACCCTCAGAGGAGGATTCTACCAGTCTTGGTAGTTCAGGGATGCTGACACCAAAGAGAGAACAACCGGAGAGGAGCTTTTCAGAGAGCGTTTCAGAGGATTTGAAGAAGAGCAAAGACTCTTTGGATGACCCCTCATACACTGCCAGTCGATCACGAACTGAAACTGGAGACTCCCTTGAGGGTCTTGAAATTCCTTCTAGCCAAGAGGGTAAAATTACCCCTCCCACTTCACTACCAATAAATTCTGGGGTCAGTGTCTCTGGAATAGAGGTACCAGGATCAAGGGATGAAGATGTTCAAGTATCAGAGGATGGGTCTTTTGATGAGAGGCGGAGTAGTGTGAAATCAGATTCAGCTCTTCATTCTTGCTTAGACCAAGAGGAAAGACAAAGGAGGGATGCTTCTTCTTCAATTAATGCACACAGTATAAGCCAGCCAGACCTAGCTCAGTCCCAACAGAGCCCGATGCATAGGAACAGCAGTGGAGGGAGCAATACCTCGGAATCCACAACAGAATTTTCTCCAGGAGGAGCAGGTATGCGTTCTTCTAAGAGTTCCATCAAGAGTGAAGAGTACATTATCATTTCAGAGCAAGATTTGAAGGCTTACGATGAGGATCAGAGGGTACAGGAGAAACGATCAGCTGCTCACAGAAATAAATTAAAACCAGGTGAGCTGGGCTTATCCTCTCTTGAAACAGGTCTTGGTGTAAAGAAAGGGCATGAGAATGGTATAATGTTTACAAAACAAAAGGGGGGTAGGAAGAGGGGAAGGGGAAGAGGGGGATGGGGTCAAGAGGGAAAGTGTCAAGAGAGGAAGGGAGTATAAGAGAAGGTGTACAGATGAGCCTGCCGTAATGTCCTGGCGGCAGAGTCAGTGGTCTCTACAACTGTGCAACAATTTTTATACAGTGCATTGTTTTTGTCCCATGAAAGGTAGTTAGTTTGATGGTTTCTTTGGCTTCTGATACCTGGTATTTTGGGCTAGAAATACAAGTATAAAGTCATGTAACATTATTGAAATTGTTTCTTACTTTACAATGAGAACTAGTTTTGATGACATGAGAGCTATCAAGTCTTCCTCTTGTGTTATTTGCAAATTCTTGAAAAATTATAGTCATATTTTTTTATTGTAGTGTTCAGAGATGTATTGTGAAAACCCAGATGCTGTGTAGCCTTGCATTATTTTCCATCAATCAAATTGCAGGAAGTTCATGCAATAAGTGAAATGATATGGAAGTTAATGTTCTCTACATATTTCAACTTTTTACTGCCAGAATTATTATAAAGTTGGCTGAGGAATTTCTGTTGGTAACACCAAATCTGATGTAAAGGCTTTTGAAATGCAAACATGCATTCATCCTATAGTACTCTTAATGTTCTAAAGATTCAGAGATTGCTGTTGGGACCTTGCGATGATTTTAGTTGTGGTTTTTGGTTTTATCTGCTAGCTATGTGACTCAGTTGCTACTCTGTGCAGGTCTTTTGTGCCATTGGCAGGAATTGATTGTGAAATGATGACTGATATTTATTTTTTCTTGATATCCCACTAGGTTTCAAATGGCAGAGGCAGTTAGTATTCCGCAGCAAATTGACGATGCACACAGCATTTGAGAGAAAGGATAACCCAAACCCTGCAGCTGTCACAGCATTGGCCATTTCAAAGTAAGTCATGATAGGGCACATGTGTGTCTTATATAGACCTTGTGCATTGATGTCACGCAACGTCATTGTGGAGGAAAATAATGAAGCACATTGTATGCACACAGTAGACTTTGCCATGCCTGTGTAGTACACGTATGCACGTATTCAATTGTTTGACAAATCAGCTGTCTGCATTTGTTGGTGAAACTTGCAATGATACATGCTTGGGTCCAGACGAGGGAGCACTTTCTGCTCTGTTACATCATATGCATAAGGTCTATTGCACCTGTGTGTCTTATATTGCTGATGCATTTTGATACTTCCAAGTTTCTTGTTCCTCTTTCAATGCCTTTGTTTTATGTTTATGTTCAATTATTTTAATACTTCTTAGGAGTATTTTTGGCAAAGTAGCCTTGATTGGTTTTTGAGGGATGTGCTGTCACCATTCAACATGCTGAATATCATTGATGAAGCTGTTACTTTGCAAATGTTGCAGAAAAGAGCTTGAAGATTACTTAGCTTGCATGATGAACTTTGTATCTTTTTTAATTTGGTCATGTCATGAAATGGCCAATTTTATCACAGTCAGCTTCCAGAAAGATTGAAAATAATCCCTTGTCATATCAGCTGGATTAGTTGACATACTAAAAGTTATTTTGCTTTGTTCATATTTATTTGCAGGGACCACATGAGGATATTTGTGGGTGACGAGAGAGGTCGTGTTTTCAGCTGGTCAGTCAGTGACCAACCTGGGAAGGGAATGGTAGATCATTGGATTCGAGATGAGAGTGGAGACAATTGTACTGCTTGTAAGACCAAATTTACCATGACAGAAAGGAGACACCACTGTCGGAACTGTGGGAAGTTGTTTTGTGCCAAGTAAGTGAACGGCTTGGACGGGATACCTGACTCTGTTTGTGGTCGAGATTCCTGACCAATAGAGAGTTGCGACTTCACTTCCTATGCCATTGCAACTCTAGGGGAGTTTTCAAGAATCAAAACTGTGCTTAAAAATCATATTTTGGAGCTTACATTTATGTATTTTGCAGGTTTTAATGAATGATTACAGAATGGCTCTTTTGGTCTTTTTCTTAATTCAATCACAAATTTTCTCTTCAGTTGATCATTACAATTCTCTGATACAAAATTCAGTGGCAATTTATAAACCATTTCTGTGGAATAAGATCCAGTGGGTTTAATCATATGATTATTAAAGGGAAAATGCAGTCCCCCCAATTTGAAGTAGTGACCCCCCCCTCCGTACACTACTTCAGGAATGGCTCCTATCAATCATGTGGCAATATTTTTGTTACTTATTTCTTAAATTTATGCAGAATAACTCCTTGGTTTACCCTCAATATTCAATGATTTTACACAGGAACATTATGAAAATACTTGTGAGAGAAATAAAAGGAGATCTGTAAGATTTAGCAAATTTTTGAAAATAAACTTGGGGGGACTTCCTTCTTCCTTTAAGAATACCGATGGAAAAAAGTGAATCCTCTGTGGACAGTAGAAATCGGCAAGAGCTGCATTATACAATTCAAAACATGTTATGTAATGGCCTGTGCTGAACATGAACCCTTCAAGGATAGGGATAAGTCAGTGCT
Organism: Holothuria glaberrima; assembly: GCA_009936505.3. Classification (NCBI taxonomy): domain Eukaryota; kingdom Metazoa; phylum Echinodermata; class Holothuroidea; order Aspidochirotida; family Holothuriidae; genus Holothuria; species Holothuria glaberrima. Next base: position 7,563 of record WURT03661448.1, read on the forward strand.
AGTCAACTTATCATCTATAATAGTAGTGTGCAACTTCAGGCATGCCCTACACATGAAATTTTCAAGCGCTCCAGCTAAGGTAATGTTTTTTAGAGTCAAGATTCATGTATGTTGAAAGGAGTGACACTGAAAGTTGGCTTCTTTGCATTGTAGTTGCAACTGCTAGGTGCTGGTCCTGTGGTTCTTAAAATATTGGAGTCACCCCAAGCCTCATGAGCAACCAATCACAGGGTTCTTTGTAAAGTCCTCCACACAAGAATATCCTAGGTACTCCAGTGGTGATAAAAAAAAATGGGTATTTGTGATCAAAACATATTCATTTTATGAGTGCCAATGTCTGAAATACTTTTTAATTTTCAGGGGCTATTTTGAAGATAATTTGCTGTCATGTATTTCATTGCAGATGATACTTTAGGAATTTTGGGGTGCAACTTCCTTGTGTACAGTGTGTTATACTGACAACAGTATACAGGGAAACTTTTCTCATATTTTTGCCACTGTCAATGTCATTTTGAGAACCCTTTTTGTTGTTGCTAGGGTGAATTTGCCCTCTGATTTCCAGACCCCCTTGTCTGCTTTATGGGCTCTTCATGAATCTTTTTCAATCTGTTATTCTAGAAACCCTTCTAAGGGGGGGGGAGGGGGCAGTACAGCATATTGCCATCTCTGTTCCAAACACTTCTGTTTAGTACCAAGTGAGAAAGACTGGTGTCGTTTAGAGTATGTGGTGTGACTCCACTCAGGTTTTGAATGTGAGTCTTCTGAAGGTATAATGCTTTAACCATAGAGCAATACAGTCACATTTTGTGAAGGAATGAATAAATGATTTAGTAAGCTGTTCACAGCAACACTGTGGCTGAAAGCGGATGGGATGGGAAGATAGGGAGTGGAAGATGGGGGATGGGGACTTTCCAGTTAGAGTTTAGCTCACGTAAGAACTATCACTCAGCTTATGTGGAAGGCAGTAGAGGGGAAGAGTCAGGTGCCCCTACCCCTCTCAGACTATGGGGAAGAAGATAGTATTAGTATAGCACCCAACATTGTATTTCCATCCTTTTAGTAAATGATTGTTTTTCTTTCAACTGCTTCCACTTTGACAAGTGTGTTGTCTTCCCCTTTGGTTATACAAGAAATGGGCACTTACTGTCACCATCGCTTTATTTGCTTCATTCTATTGTAACACCCACTACATAAAAAAGATACCCTTCCCCTTCTCTGTCTTTCTTCTAGCCTCACCACAGTCAACTGACAACAATCTGTTTCCTGTTGTCCTTCAGTGCTTCTCTTTTTTCCTCCTGACAGATGCAGCCGTTTTGAGGCGGAAATACCGAGATACAGGGCTAACAAAGCAATCAGAGTCTGCCAGAGTTGTTACATCACTTTAAATTCGGCTCCATCATCAGTGTAAGAGAAGGTGAAATGACAATCAAATATGAAACAAGTGCACCCTTTATTCCAATTGTTGATAAAAGACGACGTGGCAATAAGGTTGTACATTCTCTTCACCTTTATAATCAACTTTAGTTCAGTTCAGAAACTGACCATTGTAGAGAGAAGACCCCTTTTCCCTCTCTGTAACCTTATTGGTCTGCCATCGTGCTTTGTAAAGTGTACTTGGGAAGTAAATGCAGAGAAGTCATGACACATATTTCATGACTGCAGACTTGGGAAAGTCAAGGTTTCGTGTGCTGTAATACGACCCATTTGCAATGTGCTATCCTGTTTGTTGTGAAGGCATGCCACCTTCAGACTCAAATATTAAAGAATACCTCTCAATACTTATCTTGTCATGTACCCTTTGAATATTTCGTGAAAGAGTAGGAATATCATAAAAGAGATATGTTCAAGTAATTAGCAGACATGTTTGAAGAGGCAATTCAACAAAAGAAATATTTGTTAATTTGAAAAGTTGGACATTTAATTTAACATGGAGATTTTAGGAAGAGCAATGTATTGCATTACTCTATAAACTTATAATGGCATTAAAAATGTTTTCTATTTCCAAATACACGGTTATTTTATTGCTTGGATGTGAACAGAATGTATATGTAAGCATTTGTTAATACAGGGGCAGTGTAAAGTTGTGTATAACTGACAATATATGTACATCTTGGAAGACATGGATCCTTGGTAGTACTTTCGGCAAAAAAGCAGGTAAATACTATAAAAAACACAAAAACAAAACAAATATACTTGCTTTATGGATGTTGGAGGGTTTAAATCCCAAATGGGAAGTATAATCAAGATTAAAGATTTAAAAGGAATAATTAGAACTACAAGAGTTGTGGATAGGTTTGATTATAAAGGTGAATTATTTGGGAAGGGGATTAGGAGAGCTAGTTAAGTGGGTAACATTTTGACAATTTTTTAACAATTTTTGGGATTATGAAGAAAATTGTGACTGAATTGTATAAAGTGGTTATAAACATTGGTGCAATAAAGCTTTGATATAGGTCTTTGAGACAATTTCTCATTAAGTGAACAACTGAGAATGAAGTATTTCACATAACATTCTACAGATGGGGCTATTTCTGAATCATTTTCTCCATTTTGGTATTAATGCGTGAGTGAACAGTAACATTGGCATATTGATTATTTTTAAGTTCAGCCATGAATTTGCTGTCCAATAATCAATGATAGTGGGATGAAACCTTTTCTTACGAATTTAATTGATAGGATTTTGAGTATTGGCCTCAGTTGTCATGGTTTCAGAGTAGTATTTCGTCAGTTTTATCCTGGTTTATCTCTGGGTAGGAGGAATCTGTACATAAGGATTTAATTTTATGTATGGTGAAATTTGAATTTATTCAAAGATTTGGAAAAACAGTGGAAAGTGGAAGCTTTGAGAACATTTGACAGGTTGAGATGACATTCAACTGCTATGCATGAAAAACACTATGACTGTGAACAGATTAGAATTTAGTTGGCAGTCTCACTGGCAAGAATGTGATTATATTGTAATTTTTAAGATTTTAGAAACATTTTCATTATCTTTATTGTGTCAAATTTCACTTTGCAGGACTTATCACAGATCTGGTAAAACTAGGCCGAGGGTCTTGTAAACAAATGCTCTAATGTGTATTCAAAATTTACTGTTGATTTTGGGATATTGAGAAATTAAGGTAGGACACAAGTTTAATTATCAGTACCATGAATATGATTTTGCAGACTGCCTGTTGCAGTTTTAATTTCAAAAGTAATTTTGTATCCACAGTACTTACAGAAGTATGAGACATCTTTGACTAAAGAAGACCTATATACTCTTAATTTTTTCTTGGAGGGGGTGGGGTAGGAAATTCAGAAAGACAATATAATCTTGTAAAGTGATGATTTGTTAGGATGCATGCTATTATTTACTTGAACAATTAAAAGTACTGATGCAATTTTGTTGGCTTCGTTTATAATGTATCCCAACTGCTTAAATAATGGAGAGAATATTGAAAATACTGTTTTTAGTTACATTATTATATTTAGTCAAGAAACGCAAATATAACTTATTCCTAACAATGATTTGATGTTTTTGTTACTGAGTTACTTAATTCATTTTTCAAGCGTACAGAGCTTCAGTGTTACAAACTTCAGCACTTCTGGTGCATTGTAAAACTAATGACTTAAACAATTGTCAAAGGCTTTAATTATATTATATTTAAAATAAGGGTAGCAATGAAAACTTTCTTTACATATGTGATGCAATTATTGATTATTTTGTAAATGGGGTTATTATTAGTTTGGCAACACTTAAGAACTTTTAGTAGAAGCTGTACTGTAGCTATCTTGGAGTGCATGTCAAGAGCAGAAATCAAGAATTTGAGTCAGTTGTGGGGTATATGTAGTGATAATAGATTTAAGATTTAATCTTGAGGGTATCCTGAAAGCCTATTGCTCCTTTTTAGTATGCAGGGCAGAAAAGGGAAGTCAAGTGGGGAAGGATAATGGGGTGGGGGGTGAATGTGGGAAGGGGGCTGGAGTAAGCTAAAAGTGTAATTAAGATAAGAGAAATTATATAAATCTGTCTTAATAATGAACAAGTATTTTTGTCCACAAATTTAGAGATGGTAGGGAGGGTCATGTATAACATATTGAGCAGTGCAATCTTCAGACCTGAGGATTACCTCCATTGTCGCCTGGCACAAACAGATTAATCAGCTTGCTGTTGTTTGTTTTTTTTTTTTTTCTGTTTTATAGTAATAATCAGATATAAACGATCTTCCATGTTGGCATTTCATGGCTTTATTATGTTGTACATAAATAATTATATTTACTTTCTCTATCCAGTGACATCAGATGTTTATTTTTGCTAGAGGCTTCTTTTTTTGTTTCTTCCTGGGAATGCTCTCTTAAAGTAGAATGTTTTATTCTTCTGTTGGGAATCTGAAATTGTCTGTATAAGGTAACAGAGTATTATAGAGATATTTAAAAGATGCTTCCAAAGCTATATTTAGCAACATATTCAGTTTGTTGCATGTGAAATTATCATGTGCGTTGGTACTTTTTGGTATCAATAATGACAGAGCTTTCGGCAGCAAAGTTGCTGAGAGCTCTGTCATTATTGATTCCAAGTTGTAATGGGGCAGGGTTCCATGTCTTGCAATGTCTTAGGTATCATTGACCAGTATTATATTCCCTATCCTCACATGATATCATGCATGATATGAAGTTTGAGACCTTCTAACCCAAACCTTACTGTATGTCTCCTCCCTAACCCTAACCTTGTGTCATGATATGCATGCCTCGAGACAAGAATGCAACACCTTTCAAAAGAAGTGAGAATTTGGTGGTAGTTTATAATGTAGAAATGCATATGTAGAAATCATTACAGAAAAATTTTTTTACTTGTCCAGGTCTTCTGTTGCCATGGAGACCAAGGGAAGTTTTCAGGGTAGGAAAATGCATGAGTAATTGTAACTTATTTGCTCAAAGAATGTGATGTTTTCAAATGCCTACAAATGTATTAAGAGTCCTTGTTGTGCATGATTGTCACAGTGGCATTTGTTAGTTGTAGTCAATGGGAGGAGGGAGAGAGGGAGAGACTCCTAAAAGTTGAGATACAAGTTCAGCAGATATTTCTCAGATTTCAAGTGAATGGACGGAGTGTATCTTGATCAAAACTGAAAATTTTCTGTTTTTCTTTCTTTTCTTTTTGTGAACAACAATTTAATTAGTGGAAAGGCTAGATGTAACTGATTGATGTTTATCATCCTCTAAGTAACATACTTAAGTTAGGTGTACTGTCGTTTTGTTTGAAGTACTAAAGTTTACCATGGCTTGAAAATCCAAAATTTCATTTTAGTCATTATCCATAAAGAGTATATCTACAACATTCCTCAAATTTTCTTTGAATGGAGATAAATTCATTTCTCCTCTTTGGTCCCTTAATGTATCAACCTACTTGTGAAAGGCAGATTTATAATTCTTTTGTCAGTCATAACTACTTGTTAAGTATCGTAATGACAACACTGCATAGCAAGCTTACTTAATGTCTTTAGCATGTGGATATCACAGTAAGGCTTACTATGTCAAAAGTTTGAGCATGGAGGGACAACATGAATTAAGTATATAACAGTGTTTAGCTTTGTTCAACCTGGTTGGGAAGGGCTTGTTTGGGGAGCAGGGGATGGGGAAGGTGCATGATATTCAAATAAGTATCAAAAAGGGTGTAGGAAAGTAAGTTTTACAAGCAATCAACAACTAATAAACATTTGACAGTTGTGCGTACATGACTGCCTATTGCTTTGCTTGCCTTAGATCGATGACAGCAAAATCAGAAAATGTATTGATGAATTAGAGAGGAAAAATAGAAGACTTAGTTTTGTTAGTTTCTAAATTGACTAGAATTTGTTTTAATTAGGCCAATTTTTGTTCAGGATACTGATTGGTTGTTATACTCCCTGGTGATATTCAAGCTCTTAATATTTATATTGTCCCAACATTATTTTTGATTTTTCTTCTGGAATTGAAAAGAAATGTGTCACTTCAATGCACCAGTGATGCAATTGACCATTGGAGTTGAGTGTTTCCACTTTTGTTACTTGGTTTCTCAAATATTTAAATGTATGCTTTTGCAAGATTAGGGTTGACATTTATTTTGTAAGAGCATGGATACACCAGAAATATGTTTGAAAAATAAAGATGCAACAAAGTTGGACAATTTAGTGGAATTGTACAGAGCAACTTGAATAAGGTTTGTACAGATTGTAGATGGAATATTTCATTGTGGAATTTTTTGTTTCAGTGTAGGAGACAAGAGTAAAAAGAAGTTATTGTAATGTTTTTGGAAAGCTTGAAATTCTGTAACTAAATTATTTTCGGAACATTAATCTAAATAAAAATCTGTCGCAAGTTATTTTAAAGTAATGCAATTTTGGAATAGACACAAAATCAAGTGTCAAATTATATTAAACACTTTTTCTGTGGACCAATGGTGTAATTCAGAATGACTTTTACTGCATGCTTAGTGTTTTTGTATGCAATAGGTTTGGATTATTCCAAAATGTCCGCAAAAAGGTATCTCTCTCGCACGGGGTTATGAGCATTTTAGTAAATAAAAATGTTTTGGGAGTTGATAGGTCAACTTTTCTTATACCTATTACATGTTGTAAGTTTCCTGTGAAAAGAATAATGTTACAAACCTGTGCGAAGTTCCTATGCAGATGAAATATATATGTTTCTTATTTCAGTATTCCATTTTGATCGGGCTTTTGTTTTTCTTAGAGCAGGGTGTGAATAGATGAAAACATAATATAATTAATATTATCATTTAGGATTTATTTTACTTTGTAGGAATTATTCTGGAATGAAACGAATTTAAAATGTTTAATCTAGTGATGTGGGTTGTACTATATTTGTTGGAGGGGAGAAACTGAGGTGGACTACAGTTGGAGAGAAGCTATAGTGTACATGCATGGGTCTGTGTATGTTAGTATGGTTTATTATTTGTGAATAAAAGTTATGAAATCATTATGAATAAGTAAATCTATTGCCAAGTATTGTAAATAATATCTTTAACTGTGTCCCCAGCCCTGCGTCGTGGAAGCCTTTGTTGGGATGTTGTGCAAAATAGATGTACATTTGCCAGAAAATAAGTGTGAAATTTGTTTTGCTTCATTATTTTTCCATGTGTCACTTAAGCACCTATTAAGGACATGTTATTCTCAGCTACCCAAGCAGAAAAAGATCAAATTAAGTTTCATTTATTTGAGCTAGAAAAATAGTCAGAGTTGTAACCAAGTCACTCTTTTTAGTGGTTAGTCAAGTCAACTACAATCATTTTAGTGACTCCATTGAAGTCATGACTCAAGTCTCTGTGTTATTTCAATGGGGAAAATCAGCCAGAATTTTTCAAGTCAGGCAAATTTGGAAGTTGTGACTCCGTCGAGTCATGACTTGATTACAACTCTGAAAATAGCCCAAACCAGGAAAATGTCAGGGAAATTGACTGTCCCATGTGTAAACAGTGTTCTTTTTTGTCACATTGGCTCGTTTGCTGTTTGTGCTGTGCATCTAGTTGTGTCCCTCTATTGAGTGGCTTTTGTGGCTTTTTAAGGAGACTGGCTGCTCTTAGAGACAACATTAATTCAAAAGTCAGCACACTCAGATAACATCAAGGTGAATTTATTTGAATTTCCTGGAAAAATATTGTTGTAAGCTGACAAAATAGTGTTAATGGGCAATGAAGCTGCTTGGTGGGAGGTACTTGAAATGGAAAAAGACCAGCATGAGGTAAACTCTGGGGGGGGGGGGCTTAGACCGCTTAGACACAGAACTCCAAACGCCTTAACGTTAATACTTGGCCTCTTGTTAAATACTTGCTTTTCTCCTTGAAACTGATGTAAATGTTGGACAGTATGAGGGGGGAGGGGAGGGTAGGGGCAGGAGGGGAAATTATAGATGGGGTAGCAAGGAGGGGGTAGTATACTTGAGAGACAGTAGCTGACAGCAGGGAAGAGTACATGGTCCCTGTAAATGATTTGATTTGAACAAAGTTCGATCAAATTTTCATGTGGCCTGGAAGGTTTGCTGATTCTTGCCTGGTATCATTTTACGGTAAGTATTCCAGGCTTTTCTCTGCCTGATATGAAGAATGGTAATCCAGGCTGTTCCCTGCTTGGAATTATACTAAATAATCCAGGCTATTCCCTCCCTGGTAATAAGCAAAGTAATACAAGCTGTTACCTGTCTGGTATTACGCTTGATGTTCCAGACTGTTCCCAGCCTGAGTATTACGCTGGCTATTCCAGGCTGTTTCCTTCCTGTGTTAAGGTTTCCCGCTAGGAATTATACTGAGTAATCCAGTCTATTCATTGCCTGGCATTACAAATTGCAGACTTTGTCTCTCCTTTTAAAAGTGAAGCTTTTTTGCTAACGTGTAAACAATTCACCTTTGCAAGAGGAAATTCGAATTCTTTGTTAGCGTTTAGCCTCATGTGATCATGGGTACGATTCTCAACGAAGACCGTCTCCCTAGCATTGCCCCTGACGACACAACAAAGAAATCCGAAAATACACTTCAAACTGACGTAGTATGGTTAGCGTGACTGTATTGCACATGTGTAACGATGAACAGTAATGAAATTGATAATACACTTAGAAACAAAAGCTCAAAATCAGTACAAAATGAAAATCAACAAATATCGTTAAGTAACACTTGATTTAATTACATTTCCATAAATCGTTTCATTTTACACGGTCACACTATCTGTGTTTGGTCCGTGGGTTGGGGTGAGGGTAATTAGATGAGGTTTTACGGCTCAGTCTGGGGTTAGGGTGAGGGGTTCCTGAGGCCGTGACCATGCCTTATGTGAATGTAAGGGGGGGGGGTGTGAATATAATATATCAGTAAACTTTAGATGATAAAAGTCGCCTTTGTTGTGTACCTAAAAGTTTCCTTACTAAATTGTTGGAAAGTAAAAGCATTACTCAAGCAAAGCTCATGCTGATGGAACGGGCCCGGGTATGTTGATGTGGCTTAGAACTCAATATCCACGTATTACACGGAATCACATTATTATTGGGCGTGCTTGATAAATATTCAACAACAGTGAATGTCGACCAATAGTGCATACCGAGTACCCCACATACTACACTGATACCAATGATTACTTGGGTTAAGTATATATCATGGATACAACTCACAATTAAACTCTGAGATCACGCATTCCATACTACAAGGGGATTTTTATTCATTTATTTATTTTTTTTTTTTATTTCTACTTTCGAAGGTAAAACTCATTTAGCAATATAAAAATGCTAATCTTACTTGAAACCCTCAACATAATAATGTTTAGTTCTTTTTGTGTGGCTGTTGGTTCCCAGACAGTCCTCCAGCCGGGACAATTGCCACCCGGACATTTCCAGTCTGGAAATTTTCATCCATGACAATTCCAAATTTTCTGGTGGGGAAGTTACCTGAGGTTTAATTGACATGGGGTGGGAATTTCCTGTGGGGAAAACTTTCCGTGGTTGGGATTGACCCGCGGAATGGCCCAATGTAAAATGTCTGGGTGGGGATTTTCCGCGTGCGAGTTGTCCACCCATGGTTGTTGTTAACACAAGTGATAGTAGATTTGACTTCGAACGTTTCCTGCGGCTTATAGAGAACGAACAAAATGTGTCCTAGAATACTTGTACGTCGTGATGTTTCACGGACTACAGTAATACATTGTCAAAGTTAAACTTAAGACTCAATAGTTTTGGGCGGAATATAATATATCTAAGCATTTGTTGGCTAAGTTTCATATATTGTATTATATGTACTCTAATCATGAAATATAAATTCTTGCGGTAGGTGTTACTGATGACGATGATGATGATCACATAGGTAAATATAAAACTCATTGACAATCGGACATACAGAGAAAGAATCAATAAGTTTAGACACTTGGGGCAAACAGAAGACGATTGCTGATAGTATATGTATACGAATAGGTTTAACAATATGCAAACACTTTCCATTGACACGTGTTCACTAGAAGGCCTCAGTCAACCCCGTTGGTAGTGATGTATGTGTTTGTTCTTCTAGTACTGGGTTTCCACGAAATTTCAAACTGCTATCTAAAGTTTACTTTTCGAAAAGTTAACGAAAATTTCAAATCTTTGTTCATAGACATGACATTAATGTTGCTTTCCTTCTCACTGCTAGTCTCAAGATGTAAAAGACAATTCTGCATAAAGCTTAATATGATGATTTAAGAATTTGCAGGGTTTTAAAATGTAAGTAAGAAAAGTTAACCATAATGGTGATGTTTGGTTTTAAATTTTATTTACGGCTTTTCAATTATTGGCTGTTATCATCACAACATCTATAGGAAAGAGATGAGTGAAGTGTGACGAAAATAAACATTGATAGTAGACTGCTTAAATTCCCCTTCTACATATGAAAAATAGACTATGGCTCAAACTGTTCTCAAATCAACCCCGTTGGAACTAATTTATATGTATCTACAATCTAAAAACTCCTGTTCAACTTGAACCAAATTCGTTGTAATGGGCACTGAACCAAACTCTGGTCAAATATGTGACTAGATTTGGTTCATTTTGAACAGAAAATGGTTAATTTTGAA